>NW_010581634.1:254007-287583 GCF_000705375.1 Tinamus guttatus
GTAGGGCAGTTTGCGAGTCCCCCTGTGCTCCAGGATCCTTTTCACACACGCGACCAGATCCCATATTGCACAGACCCAAAATCCTGCTTTCTAACACATACATCTAAGCAGAAAACGACTTCCGCAGCCTGAATTATTCTATGATTGCATGGCGCATTTTTTCCCCCCAAGTGCCAGTGCTGGTTGTAACACCAGACCACAGAAACTGGAGGAAAAGGTGCAGCGGGCGGCCCGTGGGCAGTGAGAGGCTGCTCCAGGGCAGAGTGTCTATCCCGCCAGCTGCCTCCCGGGAGCAGCCTGGGAAGCCAGCGCTGCCCTCGGTGCTGCCGCACGGTGGGGGACACAGCCTCTAACTCTGCCAATACCAGGAGAATGTTCATCCGCCGGGAATAAGAAGCGTTGGACAGCAGCGTTTCGGTGCCTGTCATGTTTCATGAGCGCTTAGGAAATGGGATCGTGGGGCTGGTGCTGCCTCTGTAAACAAGGAGGCTTAAGGTCATCTGTCTGAAGTGGCCAAATAGAACTTAGTTCCTGAGGGGAACAGCAAGTACCACCACCTGGGGCTGCTGGCCTGAGCTCCCAGGATCCAGGCCCAGTGCTTGGCCCCAGAGATGGATCACCATTCTGGTTCCCATGTTGGCCCGTGACAGCTCCACAAATGCTTTGTCAATGCTAAACTTGCACCAGGCAAGGATTTAAATCCATTAGGAACATTTAGGCCAGCCGCCTAATTTCTGATTTCTCAAAGATATTTTCCATGCAATTCCCAAGGAAAGTGCACACTGGATGCTGCTGCTCACAGAGTTGGGGGTCAGCCCAAGCTGAGTCCTCCTGCCTCACCGTCACCATGTAGCAGGACTGGCCTGAAAGTCCTGTCCCTCTGCTCCGGCCTCTCCCAGCTCTTATCACATCAGTACATCCCCAAGTGCTCTTAGGGACACCCTACCTGTCACTAACTCTCCACAGTCCATTGTTACCCAAAGAAGTCGGATACCTCATGTTGCAGAACAAAAGTCTCCAAAGGCTTTCTCTTATTTCAGAGGTTTCTCTGTCCCCTCCCACTGCACCAGAAAACCTATTATTTCCTGAAGCATTTATCATTCTCAAGCAAAGATTGCACGTTTGGTGCATGCAGAAAATTTGATTGATATTCATCTGCACAGGACTTCACTCAAATCACGTTTGCATTTATTTTTAATACAGGAAAGTGTGGATATCTATGCAAGAAGGCAAACACTTAAGAGCATTTCACAGGTGCTATATTGTTGGTTCTTTGGCTCAAGCAGTGAAATCTGGATTTTCCCTTTTATATGGGTTAGAATAAGACGTAAAGTATGTTGGGCATATCTAGTACCATCTGAGACATCCTAAGCTTTTCATGCACCATCTGACACAGGACCTCTGGGAGACCCTCACCCTTCTGGAGCGGAGATGGGTGGGGGCTGGGGAGGGTTCACTTAGGCCATAAATGATGTTAACTGCCTGCAAAGGGCTGATTGCTCCCCACATCCTGCCCCAGTGAATGCTAGCAGGTAGTTTCCCAGCTTAAAAAGAATCTCTGCCTCCTATTCCAGGAGGCTTCATTCCCAACTCCTCTGCACCTTTCTTCATTTTCAGGTCAGTCTTCTCCTAGGGGTAGAAACTATTTCTTGGCTGCTGAGCTTATCTCTATGTTCAAAAGCACGAAAACCCATCAGTCTGTGCCATTTAGCTCTGACCTATCCATGCAGGGCTCCACCTTCAGAAACAAATGAAAAATCATAACAATTTCAGATAGGTTATTGCTGCACCTGCTCCAATTTATGGATGTATGTGCAAGTCCTTTGATGGACTGGGGAATGCTTCTCTGTAAAACAGGCAAGGCCATATAGAAATCAGACAGCTGGCAAAACTACCTACGAGTGTGCTAGTGCACTGGGCATCACCCTCATATATTCAGGTAGTTCTAAAATAAAACAGAAAGCCCTGCTGAGGCTGAAGGCAAATGTTCAGCTTAAATAAGGTAACGGTTTCTGGATTCAAAGCTCACTATTCAGTTGTTAACATTTTTCAGACTAAGAGAATGTCATTAAGAGCATAACAATGTCAATGTAACAAAGTATAAGAAGTAACAGACCAATTTTAGTGAAGCATTTATAATGATGGATTGTTACCAATTTTAAAATAGTTGTCATACTTCCTTAGGACTGGAGTTGGGAGGTACCTTCATGTGCTCCCTGATTGATTTAGCAAAACACAGACATTTACTCAGAGAGAGCTGCCTTGAATCCCTTCAACAGACAGCAGAGACACACACGCAGGGCCTGAGGCGTATATCTTCACACGGGTGCCTAAAAAAGGAGAATGAATCATGCCAAAAAAGGGCCTGTTTCTCCCCACAACGATGAAGGGTGTGCAGGGCGATCCGCTCAGCTTGTCAAGACTGGATCCTTCCCACGTTCCGCAAGCAGGATCCACCTGCAACACCTCGTGCTGGTAACGGCCCCAAGGACTATGACAGATTGAAGGGGAAGACACAGAAGCAGAAGGCCGAGAGCTTAACCCACATTATCTTAGCTGTGTTAAAAAGGAGCACATTCCACTCCTTAGACATGTTTTCACCTCTTTGGAAAGCTGGTACTGTCATTTCTTTTTTTAAACGTAGGGCATTTTCCTTGCCCAGGTTGAAAAGGGTAGTTCTCTCTGAGTAGTCACATTGAAATATAGGCAGATATGCTCTGCTTTCTCTATTAAGGAGCAAGGCAGGGGTGTCTGTAAGTAGGAAAAGGTGGTATCTTTGATCATGTCAGCCTAACCAGAAATGCGTCAGACGAACGTGTGTCGTGTCAATCGAGCACAAAGTTGTGCCCGCTTGAATTGCTGAGCCCGGCAGGTTCAGCCCCATCAAAAAGCTCAACATGCAGAGAGAGATGGAGAGCAGGGGAGCTGGAAACAAATGTCCCACAAGACACTGAATCCCAGCTGGACACGTGAAAGTTTTTAAAGGAAAACTAAAAAAAGTACTTCAGTTAAACAAGCAGTATGTTGATTTGTTTCTTAAAAAAAAAAAAAAAAACCCTTCCCCAAAACACCCCAACATTTCATTCTGAATCATGATGAATGAAAATTAGACATGTCAAAAACCTTTCACAGAATGGAAATCCTTGTCTTATTACCCACCTGAAGGAAAGATTTCCGGTTATCTGCTCCTAAGGTGGATGTGGAAAGGAAGCGAAAAAAACAAGATTTCTCTTTCTCAGTGTCAACATTTCAATTCTCAATGATTCAGGAAGAACCAACCCTCTTGATATGCTTTCAGAGGTAGCTCTTTCAAAATAATGATGGCTAACTTGTTTTTCTTAATGAAAAATTATGCTCACCAGGAAAAAAAAAATACAGTGGTATGTATTTCTAGGAGCTGTAATTATATTTCACCTCTACCTCTTCGAGGTAAACTAAATTCATAAAGAAAAATACTTTCATTCAGAAACAAAAGGGCAATTAGACTATCCTGCGTCCCATTTCCTTAACTTGCTTCTAAAGACACCCCAGCTTCTTCACACCCCAGCAACTCCATGAAGGATAAGTGTTTAGAACAGAAGTGATTATGAGAAGCTGAGGCTTTTCATATTAATTTAACAAATAATGTGAAATCATTGAACGGTAACTCTCTTTGTTTAATTATAAAACAAGAGCATCTTTTTTCTTCCGACTTCAGCACAAATAGAGCTTTTGTTTAAATTGATGTTTCAGGCAACTTCACATACTCCCTGATCACTTTTTATATACGTGTGATATTTTATATACATGTGATATGCACAAGTAGTTGCACTATATGCCCAAGGATCAACGTACAGTGTAGGCTGCACATGTATATAGAGCTATCAAATATTTATGCAGATGTATTGCACTCGTGGATATGCTTTAGTGCTATATACAAGAAACTAAACATGTGTGTGGAGGAGAACACTGCACAATACAAAGGTTGTCCACAGACAATAGTTGCTGGGAACTTTGATCAAGTAATACTACCCACTTTCTGCTCTTTTTCCCCCTGACTCCAGGCTATACATAAAATGGAGTCTCTTAAAAAAATTAAAGTAGCAGGCCCTTAAGTCCCTCCTTTCTAAATATCCATCTTTTTGCATGGTAATATTTTTCTTCCACTTCCTGCTATTGTAATTTTGTACAGCAATTAAACATGTAGAGATAAAGTACTTAAAAACGCTTCGCCTTGACCATAGGTAGTTTCCTCTGTCTTGTCAAAAGGCAACACGTTTGCCTGCAAAGGACACCAAGTCAGCCACAGCTGTTTCCAGACAATTTACATAGAAGTTTTATAGTCTTAGGATACCAAAATAAGGCGTAATGAGGTGGAGGAGGTATAGACCTCTATCACAACATCTTGCAACATCACCCTCAAAGACTAGATAGAAAGGCCGTATTAGCACGTCACATGCATCGCTTCTGGAACCTACCCCCAGTTCTGCAGGTCTGGCAAAGAGCCAGTCACAAATCTCTTACAGGAGCAGAGTTCTTTGGTTGGTGACCAAGAGCGAGAAGCCGCTTATTCAAGGGCATGAGCTAATATCTGATTAAGGGGCTTTTAAGGGGTACTTTGCCATGTCATGGGTTTTAGCTTGGGGCTAAAGTGACCATAAGGGGCGCTTAAGAAAAATAAGGCTATTAATGTAATAGGCTTACATTTACCTCAGTACCTCTACTGGAGTGTGTGTTTGGGCAACGAAATAAAAATAGAAAGCCCTCAACAAGCTCTGTGTCACTGCTTGGAATAGCTCCATCTTATACACGAAAAGAGAAGGATCACCTCCAACAGAGTTAGGAAAAAAATGGCATTCAGTGACAGCTACTTGTAACACATTCTTTGGAATAATCTAGATCTCTTTTTTTTTTTTGACTGTATAGTATCTGCTTTCCTGTCACCTTGTTGCTGTTTTCATTTCAGAATTAACTACATAAACAAATTTTTGGTCACAAGAAGCAACAGATATTTCATTTTGCATTTTAACCACAAGAAGGTCTATTTTTTCACCTTGCAGAGTCCCAGATCCTTCTGACTCCACATATTTTACTTGTAATCTGTAGGCAGATTTCTGCATGAATGTCTGCCATCAGGTCGAACCATTCTGTTCCAAGTATTCCATCTTTTTAAAATGTATAGAGACTAAGCATTAAACTGTCCTTGAAAAACCTCTCAAATCCCACCTAGTGAGTATATTTTCTGGGTTCTTGGCATACTTCATTGAGTTCTGAGAAGCACCCATGAGCGAACACCTTCCCTTGAGTTTTCATTGACTGCGACTTTCAAGGCCTTTGGTCAATGCCCACTTAGCTCTCTCCAAGGAAAGTGGATGTGCCAGGAAGCACAAATAACGACCTAAGGAAACAGTTGCTCTGGTGATTACCACTCTCAAGGAGAGGTGCTTGAGGGGAACTTTCTAACCTCCCAAAGAGGGCAGCAGGTGTGACCTGGTTAGAGGAGCAAGGCCCTGCATGGGACTTATGGCCATATGGCGGGGGCGGGCAGGGAAGGGAAAGTAATCCTCTGACATTGCTCATCCACTGCTCCTCTTCCTCACAGAGAGCAGAATGGGACCTCTGATAAGTAACAACATCAAGAAATAGTGCTGAGCAAGCATCATTACCAGCTCTTGTGCAAGTTCACTATGCTGGTGTGAATCTGGCCCAGGCATACCTCTGTGGAGCCAGTGCCTGGAAGGCAGAACTGAAAATGCTGCACATACATATCCTTTGGAAGAATCAACACGACAAAGTATCCTGAAACGAGTTTCTCTGGCAGAAGTTATGCAGCACCAGGTTGAACCAGAAATTACTTGTTGCTATGGTTGCCACTTGCTCTAAATCTCTTTACTACTCCTTGCTGAACAGCAGCAAAGGAGAATAAAACATATACAACACTTGTAATTGCCTGGTGCATATTTTAACATTTCTCTTTGGTGGCTGCTTTAAATTATGCAGTAATTTTGCTGGCATGTTTCTGCAGTTCTTCTTCCCTAAGAGGATACATTTTACAGTGCTGAAATTGGACACTGGGTGTTAGAATCCCACATTTGCATATTTTTTTTTCAGTAGCAAATGTGTCACATGCAATGTATTACAACTCAAGCTGTAAAAATTAAGTGGCATTTACATTCATTAAGTATACATGAAATCTAATTCCATTAGGTCCAGCAGCATTAAGGTCTGTCTGTTGCTGCTGATGTTACAGCTTAAGGACATTATATCTTCTGGGAAGATTCTGTTTCATAACCTAATAAAGCCAGGAATTAGATCCTGGCTTGATGCCTTTGTAAATCCAGCTCAGTGAACATACAACATGAAAGCTGTAGATGTAAAATATTTATATTCATCATTGTCCAAAATATTAATTTACCGAAAAAGGTTTAAAAGATTAAGCAAACTGTGGGCACCATGCCCACAGCAGAACTAATTTAAGAGACAACAAGATGATTTGCTGAAGCCAAGTCTCACTCCTAATCCTCCGGCTTTGTTACGGATACGGTACAGAAGAACTGTTAACATTTCATCAAGGCTATTTAAAGAATAAAAATCTTACAGTTATATTCCACGCAGCTTCCCAGAAGCACTGATCTACACAGTTTCCCAGTAAAATCAAGGCTGTTTTACCTTTTGGATTTTGATGTTTTTTAGCTGACATAGAAGTTACTTAGTTAGGCAAACATCAGAAAGGCAAAATGTGAATCACGATGTTTTGCAGTTTTCATTCTGTATTATGCTGAAAGGATACTTTGATGCAGTATTATGAGCACAAGCCCCAACTCAGCAAATAAACCAATGTGGACAAATCACTTTTTGGTCTCCACAGAGTTTCACAAAAGAAAACAAAGAACATGAGGCCACTCTCCTTATTATTTCTGCAAAATCTATCAAATCTATGAATTAAAAAGCATTAATCAAACTGTAACTAGCATGATTTCTACAAGATGCATCCAGGCTGCAGGTGTAAGCTTCCTTCCAGAACTTCATCCCCAATCCTTAATTTCTAACTGTCAAACTAGCCATGTTTACAAAGTAAAACCTTACCTTTTGAAGTCCCTGATTTCTTCTCTAATTCTTAATTACATTGTCAACTTGGTTCTCCTGTTGGAAAAAAAAAGCAGAATGTTTATTTCTAACGAGTTGAACAACAAATCTATTTCCATGGAGATGTGGGAAACAGAAAGGTTTTACTTAATTATGTATAAATGATGCCTTATTTTCCCAACAGTAACTCCCCACTGGTCTGAGAGATTATTTTGCAAGCACTGAAGTTCAAAACATTCCTGTTGGAGACTCTGTCTCCCCACACAATTTCAAAGGCAAAAGTGTCCACGACAAGCAAGATATTATTATTTTATATGTGTATATATGAGACAATATGTGTATAAATCTGTTTACTTAGTCATCTATTCAATATAATTAAACTCATGGCAAACTTGATCCTATTTTCAAACTAATTCCATTGTCCGTTAAAAAACAAACAAACAAACAAACAAAAAAACCCCAGAACCCTCCAAGCTAGCCCTTGGAGTTCTTTAGAAAATAGCATTTATTCTGTTTTTGACATGCAAGCTGGAATAATTCATTTCATCTAACAAACGTGGAGGCAGGTAAGGAGGCTAAAAAGGAGCCATGTAAGTCAAAGCTAAGTCACTCATACCTTTTTCCATAGTCAGTGGAGATGGACAGGGACTCACAGAAAACAATCTCATCTTAAGTGGCTTAGATAAAAGAACTGAGACATTCTGGACATCTCCCTCTAGGAGAGAATGGATGAGATATCTGAAATGACTGATTTTTAGAAAGCTAAACTTAAATGAGGTCCATCTTGGTATCTACTTTACCTGGAACATACTTCCAGAGCACAGTCTCAGCTGTGCGAGTTTTTCATTAATTCATTGCAGCTGTGTGAATCAGCATCAGTCCTTTAATCTATAACAAAAAGACATGCAGACTATTAGTTAGTAATAAACTGTCCAGGCTGTCAAATATCCAATTTACAGAAAAAGCTATGAGGTAAAACTTCAGTTGTATTTAGAAAGAAATTAAATGCATATTTTTTTATTGAAGTTGAAAAAAGGTTAGATTTCATTTTCTGCTTTCTACTTATCATGTTTTCACATCAGTGACACTCTGGAACCTGACATACCACCAAGTATAATCAGATGCCCTGGTCCTGTCCATTTTGTACTGCCAAAATGATGCAAACCATGCAGAAAAAGCCCTTCAGGGGAAGCTAAGATTACTCTGTGTACAGCTTCTCTGCAGTGCTGACCTGAGTCAGGCAATCCTGGCCTTTCCACCACAACGCTCTGTGTTGACGTGTATTAAACATTTGGTGTTGCACTGCCTCTGAGCTGGGAAATCTTTTGGGGAGGTTATTTTTCATGGGTTCTCATGGTCCAACACATAAAACTGCTCTTTATTTACGGAACGCACTTGCTCACTTTTTCCTCCTCTCTCTAGCCTAGCTTAGAGCTCTTCTCTATGGCAATGAGAGAAGGATATTTTATGCAAATCGCTTCCAAATGGAGTTACTCATTAATAATGCAGAGAGCTCTAATGGGAGAAACCCATGACATTTGGCAGGAAGAACTGTTAATGAAAATGTCATTAAAGAAGTCCATCTGCACCCCATCAAAGAGCCACTCTACCTTTCCATTTCTTTCCTGTTTTCTGCATACCAAATATGTACCTCTGGGGATATTTCCCCTAAGTTAATCTTTTGGGGCAACAAGACACCTTTTTACCTGGAGGTGAGCATTTGTCCCTGACAAACTGGTCACATTTGAGAAGAGGCTCTCTATTTAAACACCTTAGATGTGTGACAGAAATATAGCAGTTACATACGGGACATAATGGCAAAGCTGAGAAAGGATTGATTCTAGTGACAGGCTGCAGGTTATGCAATTTGCAGCAGTGCTGATCTGGAAGTTGTGACACAGCCCTTGCTTTCTATGTACCTGGTCTAGGTGATAACTGGGCATCTCTCTTGCAAGTTTTTCATGTTTGTAATTCACCCTGTTTGCTGCAGTCTTCTCCTGATCACATCTATCTTGTTGGGCTCTCAAATTATTTAGCTGATCTTAAAGACCTGATCTAACAATTACGCTAAAAAATACCCTTCTCCTTCAGGCCATTTATATCTCACCATAATGCACTAGATTATGTGGAAGCAACTGTCTGACGAACTGACTCAGACTGAGAATGAACATCCCTTTTCTATTCCCTGCCGTCTTTCCATTTCCACACCTGCATGTTAAGGGCCTTCTTTCATAAATAAAACAGTCACTGGTGTTTTATTTCTGTCTGGGTGCACACATGCTGGTCATGGCTCATGTTCCTAAGCCGTAAGGGAAACAGATGCCTTTCTCCCTGTTTTTGAGGGAGATCTGTTTCTTTCAAGATCTGAATTGCATGCATGTGTTTACATCAAGCCAAATTTTGTGGGTAAAGTCAATGTATTTTAATGGAAAAACTACTATACTTAGAAAAGTACCCAAGCCTTTGGGCATAGGGAACATGAAGAAAGCATGTATGCAAAAGCTTGTCTTTTTTTTTTTTTCTAACTACATTATTGTTAGAAAATTGCTCCTCTGTTAAAAATTTATCTCCCTTATGATGTTACAGTATTATGGCTGTAACAGGCTTACTCCCATAATACTGTTTAAAGCCTACATTGCCCCCACTTTGTGCTCAGTCCATCCTATCCTGGTTCTTCAGTATAGTCCTTATCCCATCAGCCAGGATATTGGCTCAGGCTTTTCCACTCCAGTACTATAACCACTGGTGGAGCCTATTTCCTCTCAGCAGAGAGTGGCAATTCATCACAACGTGGAAAAAGATGGCAAAAAAAAAAAAAAAAGTGTAATTTCCCCATTCTGCCCCATTCTACAAAGAAGTGGAGGCACAGGGAGGCTGCCATGCAAGCAAGCCTGCTCTCCGTCTCCTTGTCACCGTACTTGGCACCAAGAAGGGAGAGAGCACTGCAAATGTTCACACTAGGCAATAATAGATTGCCGGTGACGGGCGGGCAAGAGCAAAGCAAAGCTGTTCCTTGCTGAAGTGCTAAAAAATAAATGAAAGTCCAACAGGCAGACAAAGCGTAAGCGGCATTTCAGAGCACTGCTCTTTTTGCCTTTGAAACCTGCACCCCGGCTCGGCAGCCGGCGCTGCGGAAGGCCGCTAGCGCATCCCGGGACGCCCGCGGGACCGCCGGCACCGCTGCCTTAGAGCCCGTATTGATTTGCTGCTGGTCGTCCCTGGATCCGACTGCTATTTATTGAGCAGGACACATATAATGTTATGCTTTGGTGGATGTACTTCCCTGTCATGCCTGTTGCCTTGGAGCGATCTTAGCTTTAGAGAACCCGAAGCAGTTTTATAAGTAAGAAGTCACCAAGAGGTGACACTTGAGAGGAACAACATTAAAGTCAATCCATCTCTCTTGTGTCCCTGGCTACTTCAGAGAGCTCACAAACAAAGCCTCTCTCTGCTCCCTGGCACTTGGAGAGTAAAAGACCCTTATGCCCTTGGTCAGGTTTTATCAGGGCTTCCTAAGTAGTTTAACTAAGTAAAAATGCTGAGTCAAGAAAACTAGATTTTTAAGTAAAGATAGCTCAGTAAAGATGTGCTTTAAAGATAGTTAACTAAAGATAAAACCATATAAGCTAGTGAGCTTGCTCTTTCAGAGGGCCAGAGAGAAACCAATGGCACAGAGACATCATTTCAGGCCTGATCTCCAGGCACAGAGCCGCCTGTCACACGAAACAGTAACACAGCCATGGGCAGGCAGGCAGTGCCCGTGTGCAGCGGGAGACGCCGTCCCCCAAGATCTTCAGGCCAGGCAGGTCTCCAAGCACCGTGCCCTTGCTGCCCTGCATTGATGCTGTTCTGCAAAGAGATGCTCCCAGCACAGGGAGAGGGAAATGCTCTTCCTCGAATCCACCATCAGCTTGTGCAAGCAGCAGAGTCCTTTGGAAAAATCCTTCTGGTCAATGGCTAGAAAATCACTGCCAAAACTATGCTTTTTTTGCCCCTTGATTCAGTCCACCAATGGTATCTTTTATAATTCTACCTAGATGGATTTTCTTCCTATAGGTAGAGTATCCTAAAGTAGTCAAACAGTTCAAATTCATCTTCAGCTTTTGTCATTTTGGCTAGGCACGTTCACAAACAACTCACGTGTGTTCTTATAGCCCTCTGTCAGCTCTATGTCCATCTGCTGAAATCAGGAAGGCAGTGACAGATGATGGGCAGCCAAGAATGGGTTAAACAAGTCTCTCGGACAAAAAAAAATGCTACATCTTTCTTAGCTGTTGAGACAGGATTTGTCTTAGATAAAAACACCTGGATGGGACTGCCAACATTATTTATCTCCTGTGTCTGACAAATGATTGGAAGGAAGAATTTGTTAAAGATTCAGCATCCTTTCTCATTTGGTTAAGTGAGAAATCTCACACCCAGCAACCTTCTGAGCAGACCTTCAGCGGGGGAGATTCCTGGGTGAGAAATCAAGAGAAAACAGCAGCTCTTTTCAGGCCGTGCCCATTACACCTTGTCTATTCCTTACAAGGTCAGCGGGGGAACCTCTCAGCCTGGGCAATGCCAGATGTCACAGCTGACACTAGAACCACCTCTCTGCTTTTACAGTAGGTGCATTTTTAATTTGCATATGGGGTCCCCAGTAAAGTCACCGGGCTCATCCTTTGTCATTAGCGAGCCACAAATCATTCTGTGGCATCAAGGGATTTAGCAGATTTCCCTTAATTAGCTCTGCATAAAAATGGGAGGAAATAGTTACTTCCTCTTTTTTTTTTCACCCCTGTGGAAGTGTAAATTTTCCTTTTTTTTTTTTTCTTATTTTCACTATGCAGTGCACCAGAGTCTCATCCAAACGCACGAGATATCAAGAGTCCATCAGCCACTGCCAAGCAGTGGTAAGTGGGCCATCCTGGAAAGGGCACCTTGAAAACTACCAAAAGACCTTGCAATCCGAAATATGGACAAATTCACTTAATTTTTCAAGACTATTTGAAAGACCCAATGCTGCCAAATGCTTAAAGATATTCAGAAGTTCTTCAGTGAAATGTTCTCTTATCAGAAAATACCAGGTCACTGAAACAAGTGTTTTGCAGGGAAACATACCAGCATTGCCAAAACTTTTGTCAGAACAGATTTCTCATCTCCAAGACGTGATTTATGCTCAAAACCCAGGAGAGGCTCAGCATCGACAATAGCCTCAAGTCCTGGGCTTTCACAGACCTGAACTTAGGACTTCTGTAGGCTCGGCAGGTGCTATAAATCACTGAGCTATTAACTACCTACTGAAGTCAGAGTCTCACAGGTTGGCACAGTTCCATTTTGCATAAAAAATGAAACTTGGAGAGCTCTGATATCTCTGTGGTCAGAGCACTTTTCTGGAATGCAGGAGACTGGCAAAGGTGAATCTTTTACACCCGATGTGAGTTTATTAATGAATTGTTAGCTAAACTAAGCTAGGCCCTCTCTTCCTTTCCATGTTTTTTTTTTTTTTCCTCAGAAAAATATGAGGAACTTGGTTTCAGCCCTAAAAGGAACAAGAAGGTGATTTTTTTTTTAACCTGAAAGTTGTGCACAACTAGAAAATCATCTCTCACCCAGCTGCTAGAGATGACTCATCCCTGTAAGATGGCCATGATTTTCTTTTGGGGAAACTCAATAGCTTCCAGGTGAGCTGCAGTGCAGCACATAATGGGCATATCCTTAATTTTTCAGGGTTTGTAAAGCAAGAAATTAAATTAAATGAGATCAGATTCTTTAGAATTTGGGAGCAGAAACTCAGATTTAACAAGTTGCTAAGAGGTAGAGAATGGCAGGAGGTAAGGATTTATACTTTGCCCATGTCTTTTCCATGTCCTTTGTGCTCATGGGAATCTAGGATTTAGGAGCGAGATTTTTAAAAGCAGCCTGCCCTGGATATGTGCACTGAGATGAAACATTTGTTGCAGAGGGACCACATAATTCTGCAATTGTGGTGGATCTAGGTCCCACTTTAGCTTTAAAGCAGTGTTAGGATATAGCAATTCATTCTAGTTTAGTGCTCCTATTTTCACCTTATCGCAAGTTAACTGAGGGCCATAGTACAACCAGTTATTGCTTCATGTAACCAATAATAAATCTAGCTCTCTGGATCACTGCTCACATATATCAATGATAGGACACGAGTTGGGAGTCCTTGGTCCTGCTGTTTCAGATACATAATGGCAACAACGCGTGGCCACCATGTCAAAAACTGCTCAGGGGGCTGGGCAAGGTGCAGAGTCACCCAAGAGGCTTGAGTTTTACTTGTACAAACCAGTTATTTTTGAGTTGGGCCACTACAACCACAGTGTGTATATCCATATATATATATAGAAATGCCTACTGCAATTCAAAGCAGCAAAAAAAAACAGGAATGAGTGCTTGCAGCCTGGCAGTTTTACATTTGAGTGTCCCAAGAGGGATGGCAAAAAGGCCAAGGGACGGAAGCTGACCATCTCCTGGCACTGGTGGGCAGCAAGGAGTTTTCACCATCCAATTTGCTGTGTTTTTCCAAACAGGCCAAGCCAGAGCCCCATGTAACACTAAACAGCACTTCGCAGCAGAGCGGCAGAGGCTCCTGCGTCTTCTTGCCCCCGTGGTTGGCCTCGAGCCAGGTGCAGGCCTCCCTTCACTCTGTCATCCCATTTCCTCAGGCAGCCACAAAGAGGAGAAACACAAACTCTACCTGCTCCCCCAGGAGCGGGTGTATTTTACTATATAGAAAGGACTGCCTGTACAAGTCAGCTACATGATACTGTAGCGCAGAATAAAATTGAGTCCCCGCAAGCAAAGCTCATCTGAGGTGCCCAGGGATCTCCTGAAAACCACCAGCTCGTCAAAGCACTGAAATAAGCAGAGAGCTGGCAAAAAGCATGATGCAAGTAGATGTTAAGCTGCCTTTTCTCATCAGTCTCCACCTAAATCAGCCTTCAGGAGTAACATAGAGCAGGCCTATGATTTCTCCACAATTGCAAATTAGCCTTTTCTTGAAGATTTCAGATGGCTGAAGGCTCACTGACCCTTTGCAAAGCCAATGATAATTATTTTTCCTCTTTCAGTTCTCCCAAAACATTTCTAAACTAGCTCTTTCAAACAAAAAATATGCCAGTTTTCTTCTGAAAAGTTCCTGTGGCTACACGCCAGCTCTGAAGACCGAGGAGCTGGGCAGAAATCCTCCGGGATGCAAATGGTGCAGCTTTTGTTTCAGGTGTGCTCACTGACAGCTGATACATGCTGACAGGGAACATGAAAAAATATAACTGTGTTTATCTGCGCCTACCGTTTAGCTTGTGGCCATCGTCACATTGGATAAAGCTCTCAGCCCCATCCAAAGAGACAGGTAAACAAATTTTAGCCTGAAATAAGAATATCAAGCACCTATAGTTTTTCTTGTGTGACAGACTGTACGCATTTGTGCGTATGTGTATGTCAGACAGTGTTGGAATATTTTTAACATTAACCGACCACATTCAGAGGTTGGTAAATTAAATAATCATTCATTAGTTACCATAGTGATGCAGATGCGATCACACTGAACAAAGAGGGAATGGCAGGGAGAAGGCACAAACAAATGCTGGCAAGAGCTAACAGGCCCTACACTGGTTTCTGTTAATATATTTTTATTTATTAAAATTCCCCCAACTGCAACACTTTGTTCAGTATTCATCAGTGCTTCACCTGCCTGCAACGAGAGACGGCAGATAGTTTGACATGGCCTGAACAATTCAAACATGACGTGGAGTAAATTGCTGGGGCTCTAGCAACTTTGGCAAAGCAAAGCCACTTCATGGCAGCTGGGGATCTGGCGAAAAGAGCATCTAATTCTCTTTAGCTTCTGCAGCAGCTGAATACAACTGTATCCGCTGCTGCTTTACAACAACTTGGAGCAGTCCCCTCCGATAAACCAGAGGCAAAACAGGGAGAGGCTGCTTTTCCAAAGCTAGCTGGCGGGTTTAGCCACATAATTGTCATTAATTTCCGTGGCAGGTGTATAGCTGCATCCCCTAGTCAGCCTGGAGACTCTCATCAATTATCCCTTTGCCGCTGACCAGGGGAGCAGCACAGGGTTCAGAGCAGCGCTCATGGCGCTGGGCTCGCACGGCAGCAGAGGTGCTCCCGCCTTGCGGGTCGCGCTGCCTGCGGCTGGGCCCTCTTTTGAAGGGCACCCGAAAGGCCAGGCCCTATGGTAGCCGCCATTTCGATGCGCAGGCCAAGCTTTCCGCGGAGGCGGCCCGCGCGCCGCTGGTGACATGGCAGCGTTTGATAGAGCTCGTGTCGGGCCTGCTTTGCTGCCCCTTGGAGAGCAGCTCAGGCCCCCTCCTTACGTTATTAGCCCACGACACATGTGCTTAACAATGTCTTAAATCCCTCACCGCGATGCCGTGTTCATTGAAAGGGCTAGTTCTCTCACTTTATTGCAAAATGCATTTAGAAATCTTAATTACACTGAACAGCCACTTTTACACAGAAACCTTCCTGGCGACAGTCCCTCTGGATTTGCCCAGCCTCTTTTATTTGGAGTTAAGGGAACTGATACGGAGCTTTCTCAGAGTCTAGTACAAAAAAGAAGAAAATACTGACTTCATTGTTATATTGTGAGCTGTGAGATGAAAAAAAAAAAGCTTGTATTTACAAAAGCTTATATTTACATAGTTGCTTTTGTGTTTTAAATGATTTTAAAGACTGCCAAAGACAGTCAGTCATGTAAAGGGACCTCTGTTCATAGGAGAACAGTCTGGGGTTGTTGCTTTGTTGAGTTTTTGTTTTTATTCTCTTGTAGGCTGTATTGTAAGGGTTAAGGATTTATGCCGACCTGCTCTGAAAAGCACAAAACCTTGAGAATCCTCTCTCCCCCTTCCATGAGTGCTGACACCACTGAATCTGTCCAGGGGAGGAAAGCAGCAACTCCCACATGTTTCTGTGCATCCTTGGCCTCTACCACTGCCTTGACCACCCCACATGTGACAACACTGCCCAGGGACATGGGCTTCTTCCACTAGACTTCACGCATCTCCCAAAAAACCCTCCTGCCCTTGCAGCAACCAGGCAGTGACAGATGAAATGGCTCCTTGGTTCCCTGTGCAGCACAACAAGCACCTCTGAGCACCTGGTCTCCATCGCTAGGACATGCTGATCTTCTCATCAGCACTTCAGGAGTGAATACTCCCCGCTCCAGTATGAAATGCAGCCTTGACTCTCACCCTGGGAAGCTGTAAAACTGAACTGCATATGGAGAGCAGGTTGACGTTGTTAAGATTAATGATATAACAGCAGAAAGGACATTTATAGGCAATCAGGTTATACTTAATTGCCTGAGCAAGCAGTGCAAGCAGCATTTTGCAAATTGACCTTCAGGGTGGGTTAGCAGCACTGCTGTCATCGTCCCAGCCCCACAACAGGTAGGTCGCTATCTCTGATCCATGAGGGATGTGATGCTTTCCACAGAGACCCTCCGTACATAACTGCTGACCACACATAAGCTAGAAAAATGCACCTTATATCTTAGTATGCTTCCTGAGATATACCTTAGGGTGCTGCTCCTGGAAGTTTGGGGCATTCAAAGGAGGGGGAGATGTGGCTTCTGCATCACATGCAACTTGCCTGTGACTTCCCAGCCAAATTGCCAGCTACGGATTGCAGGTGTCCTGGCAACAACAGGCCTTCGGCACAAATCCAGTGAGACTTTAATTGCTCCAGCACTGTGACATGGGGGAGGAAACAAAAAATAAGAATCTACTAAATAAAAAATGATCTCTTCCCAAGAGATTCAGTACATTGTTCTTTTTTTTTTTTTAACTTGTTATTCTGTTAGTCCTGTTTCAGGATCTTTTTCATATCACTCATGACTTTTTAATGTTTTTGCCTGATCCAAGCCTTTGACAAGAGCATGTGTCACAGGCAGCGTGGTTGTGAGCCATGGCTTTCATATATATGTTAACCAGCCTTCCCAGCATTACAGGGCCTTAGTGACACAAGAGTAATCTAGTTAAGCTGCAGCAAAGTAAAAGGTTCCAGCACGATACATCAGGAGAGAGAGGACCGATGGGGGCCGAGCTGAAAAGCCAGCGAGCAGCCAGCTCGGCGGCGCAGCACTGCACACAGCTAACACATAAATGTCACCGTCTGCAACGGGGGTGAACTCATGGGGTGTCCTCGGTGTGGACAGCTCTGCTGGGAGCCTCACTGGCATCCAGGCTGCGAGGAAAAGCCTTTGCGGCGAGACAACCATTTGTGCACAACTTAATCCTGAAGTGAGAATCTGGGGCAGCTTGAAGCGTTAAAGAATATCTCATTAACGACGCACATGGCTAGATTCGCCCACAGCAGAATTCAATCAGCGATGTATACAGAGTGAATTTGCTTTTCCCTCTGAAAAACTCCCCTTCATATAACAGGAATCTCTGACTTATATAAACCTGCCTCTGAATAAGACTCATGCCTTGAACCTCCTTAGGAACCTTTTGAATATCTAACTGGAAGAGTCCTAGTTTCCACCAAGATACCATTTGCCTTTATAAAATGACAATAAACTCAGCACTTGTCCACATTTGCAACATCTGAGGGGAGCTGCTGAATAAATGCACATAATTTTCTTTGCTTTTTTTAAATGTAATATTTTCTATGGAGATTTAAAAAGCATCTTCTGCTATAACACCGAATCTTGCGATCAACAGAGTAATACAAAATCAAACATTTCTAAGGTCAGCTTAGAGCCATTTATTGGTTTTCTATTTCTAGGCTTCAATTAGAGTAACATAATCTGTAAAAAGCTGAACAGGTAATCAAATTGCAATCAGCAAATCTTCTTAATAAAGAGAAGCAGACAGAGAGAAAAGATTTAAACAGCAAGCTTTACGGATATGAGAATAAAAGTAAATTCTCTTCTACAGCCCCATGGGAAACCCTAGATGTAATCAATTCGTGATAAAATTTAATTAAGAGAAAGCAATGGGATGGGGGACAGAACTCAGGTGCATAGGAAATCTTTGAGAATTTCTCCTGTGAGAAAAAGTAAGATTATTTTTCTGTTCATACAATTGAGTCGTATCAGTAGGCAATCCATACTACACATCATTAAAAAAACACTAATTTTTTCCTCCTTTCCAAGTAGCTTCCGACTTAGTCGCAGTAAAAGGCCACAACAAGCACTTTAAAGAATTTCAAATATTTTTGTGCCTATTCCCCCAATAGTGACTGGTTTGTTGGTTTATCAGTTCTGCTTTATCTAAACCTTAACTCCTCACTGGACTGCCATGTAATTTTGGTTGAATAAAATTTTGTAAATTTTTGTAAAAAAATGTAATTAAAAAAAAAAAAAAGAAGGAAAAAGATAAGTTCTCAGAACCCTGAGAAAAACTTCCTAATAAGTATGGTACATAACTTGATATTTAGTGTTCTTTATGAGTTAGTCAATATATAATATATAATAATCAGTTATCTAAAACATTGCATGAACTATTATATACTGCTAAAAAACAAAAGGGTATACAGCTACCCTAGGAAACTCCCCTGAAAAAAGGGGCAAGGAAAAGAAATAAAACATAATCAAAAAAAAAAAAAGAAAAAAAGAGAAGGAGAAAAGAATTTCATGCAGCTCAGGAAGTTTCATTAGATTTACAAAGTATGCAAAAGTCAAGCACAAAATGCCAGGGGATAAAATAATGGAATTCCCAATCATATATTGCAGATTATAAATTGCATTTCATTTCTTTCAGTGACAGCTGTTACAAACCCTGGATTCAGTGAAGGTGCCAGTACTGCCTCTAGGATCACTACAGGTGGCCCAGACAACAACACATAAATAACTCGGCAAAAAAGACATGCAAATAGAAATGAAGGGCACCTGGCCAGTGGGCCAGATACCCCCAGGGATCTGGAAGCCACCCATGGTGCCTTCACAGCCATGCTATGAGCCCAGGTAAACGCCAAGCAAACCAAGTTAGCATTTCAAACCTCCACTTGAGCAGAAAACACGTTGTCAGCACAGCACACGTGCACCTCCACGTTCGTAGCACTGCAATATGCAGGGAGATTTTCACTGGGCTGATGGTTCTGCCAAGCACACAAGGCCACCGACTGCATGTTGCTCTGTGAGCACTCTTCCCTGGCAGAGACGAATGTAATGAGTGGTCCCAAAGCCTTTCCATGTTGGCCTTTTGTGGTCATTGCCCAAGACATAAATAGCTCGTATCTGCCACCACCACTCCCTGACGGCTCCTTTCTCAGCATACGTCTCGCTGCGCCGCCCCTCAGGTATCCCGGCCGTTACGGAGGCTTTTGGGTCACGCTGTCGCATGCAGCCGCAGGAGCGAATTGGTGCTTGAGAAGCACCCCTGTCCGCATCACACCTTCATCCCAGGTACGCATGAGGTTGTCTAGAGGAATTGCCAAGATTTTTAGACGAACCAAAAATCAAAACAAAACCCCAGCTCCCATTTCAAAGAAAGCTCTACTGTTCCACCTGTAACTCCTGCCTATTCGTTGAAGGTCTGCGCCTGCGTATTTAAAACTGCATTTTGTGCCCTCATTCTAAAAGGACATGGAGTAAAGTGATGGGAATCTTTGAGGCTAGGTATTAAGAAAAATGTCAGAAGGATGAAGCAAAAGTAAAAAACAGGGAAAATATATCCCCTTTAGCTCTCCATAAATACCATGCTGTCCTCATAATACTAGGAGGTAAAACATTTCAGGCAGGAATGTAGTGTCTGAGTTGACAGTCTTCCTTTAAACCTGTATATTATGATGATAATGAATAGTCTCCTGTTGGTGTTTTCTTGGCAGAGGTTTCTAACTTTCAAAAGGAAAAGGAGAGAATTCATAGAACAGACATAAAAAAGTCTCTTAGTGATAGATGCAAGGAAGACTTTGTTCCATTTTGTTTAAATAGCTTTTATAAAATGTTTATTGCCCATCAATCAATGTATTATTGACAGAGCGAAAACAACAGGCAGCGACTGCATTCATTTTAACTGAAGGTAGGAAATGGATTCACGCTGCCAAATGCAGAAACTGCCTGATCTGTAGGAAACAGTCCCAAATGCAAACTCATTTTTAAGGGGAAATTTCCCCATGAAAGGAAGATGCTGGTAAGAATCCCTCCCTTAACCCCACTTCCGCTGAATGAATGCATATGCGAAAGGACTTTTATATCAATTCAAATTCTGTATCACATTACAGAAATCGACAACAAAATTTATTTAAAATTTATTTATTTAAAATAAACAACAACAAAAAAGAATTCTAATTGTTAGGTAAATAAAGGTGAAAAATGAGTTAAAACCACTCAAAGAAAAATGAACAGCAAAAACCCTAACAACCAACAAGGATTTTAATTTAAAGCAAAGGAAATGCATATACAATGTACATATCTACAATAGTTCCTGGAAGTTGGCAAGCTTCTAGCTGAAATTATGGGTGTGCTGAAAGAGTTGTAGTCAAATGTTGATCAAGATCAGATTACAGTTCAATGTATCAGGGGTTAAACTGTGTGCTAGAGAAACCTCCTAGGATTTTAGTCCTAAATAGGAAATCTCATGACACTAGCTGTTTGCAAGAAATTTTGCCAGCACAGCAAAAAGTTAAGGAGAATAAAAACTAGAGGTGTATACTGTGTGTGTGTGTTAGATAAATAGTGTGTAGCACCCAACAAGGATGTGTTTTCAGAGTTCACTCCCAAAGACAACACTGAAGACAGTGTTTTTCCCAACCTAAAAAATCCTTCTATTGATTTGCTTCCCTTTAAAGAAACCACAGGCCCACCAGATTGCCAAGGAAACTGTCCATCTTGCAATAACTCTCTTTTTTTTTCCCCCCCTGCTGTTGCTTTTCCCTGGGTCTCAGTAGGGTGCAGCTACACACTGGCATGTGTATGCAGCAGACCAGCATGTTGCTCACTCAGGGCACAGTGAAATACCTCCAGGAAGGCAGGCCTTCCTGCTAAAAGCACCAAACTGCATGACCTTGCAGTTCAAGAGACTCAGAAGTGCCCATGAAAGCCCTGCTAAAGAAGCTGAAGACATTTTCAGATCCTGCAAGAAAGCAAACTGCAAGCAGGTATAATTATGTCCAGGAATGAAGCCTTAACTAAGCTTCCACCCTTCCTCTCCATCTCTCCCCCTCAAAGACTTAATACGACTTTTTTTTCCTTTTCCTCCTTCTCGACATCTTCTTCTGCCCAAAGTGTGCCCTTGGCCCTGTGCTCTTGGCCTTTTGCAAGATCTGCTCCTGACCTACTTCTCTATTGCAGCTCCTGCAGCTCTCACCCAGGAACTTGGCAGAAACAAAACACTTGGTAGCAAGGGAGTAAAGTCCTCTAAGAGCTGCGTTAGCGAAGAAACCTTCCCCAGCCTCACCATGTCCTCATTTCTGTTTATTTCTCATTCAGGTCAGGTGCGAGCCCACAAAGAAGAAGCCTGATCTCCCTGATGGAGGAAAGAATCCAGAACCAAGGTCTTGAATTTATCCGAAGTGGCAGCCCATGAAGAATCCTAAGAATAAGTGAGGACATTTTGAACTTTTAGGGAAGAAGCCAAACTCACTTGGCCTGCTTGGAGATTTGCCTATGTAAAATTGGCAGGAGGGACTTACGGCATTGAGCAGAAGCCTCTCATTTGGCATACCACACTTGGAAGCTAATAACATGACAAAACCCAACAATAAGTGCAAAGATACAAATACAGTCAAGGACAGCAAAAAAGGATAACGTGGTTAACTTGACTACCACACTCATCTAAAGATGATAAGAAAGAAAGTGACAGCAAAAGTGAGGAATTTTGGTTTTCTTTCTGCTGATTTACTTTGTGCATCTGGCAGAACTTTGCTGCTTTTTACCCTTTCGTCTCTAAGCTGTGCACACATGGCCACATGTGCCCACAGCTCCCTCAGGGCTCCGATGGGCCTGTGCACCAGCACAGAGCCACCGTCTCAGCCAGCAGGCAGGATTTGGGGCATGATTAATACATTTTACCCTGGCTGAAAAGGTCCTTTAAAAACCTCCACCAGCCCCTACCATTCCCAAGTAATAAAAGAAAAAGCAACCCTAAGAAACTGAAAGGAATTTTAACAAGAGCATTCAGTGCATGCTCTTTTTTTTTTACAGGGTGTTATACTAGAAATGGAAATCTTTTGCAACTTAAAAAGCAGCTAGACATGGAGTATAACCAGCACCAACACTTGTGATGCTGGGGAAGCTTCAATTCCAGATCTGGAGCTGTAGATTATCTGTAACCTTAACACATCCCATTACGGCATCAAGGCACCAGAAGGTGCAACCATTGGCACAATATAAAGGTTTTTAGTTGCCTGGGCAAAGTTGCTGTTTCCAGCTCCGCCAGTATTCCCGCTAGGCTACAGCTTCAAGGAGAGAAGCCCTTTATAGCAGGAGAACATTCTCCTTTATTCGAGGAGTGAAGGCAGTAGAGCTTGCTTGGTTTTCTTTGAGCAAGCAAAGAATGTGTGAAAGTGTCCAGAATTACTGCCTTAAAAGGCAAACTACAGTTTTATCCGCAGTATGATCTACACTTTGTCCTTAAATTACACTAACACATATCTTGACCCTGACACCAACGGAGTACCTCTCAGCGATGCACAGATTTTTAGGCCAGAAGGGTCTATTATGATAATTTAGCTTGGTCTCCTGAGTAGCACTGGCAATGTCCATTCATTTACTAGCTTCTTTCGAGAATACCAGCAGAGGAACCAATTAATTTTGTTTGGTCGTTTGTAGAATGTCACCTCTCGTCTACTAACGACTTCAGAATGTCAACTCCTTTCCCCCGGGGCCCCGTGAGCCTGCAGACACCAGGGGCTGAGTTACTGAGCCACATCTGAACTAGTGAGCTAGAGCTGCATTTCTTTGTGTGTAGCTACCAGCCCTTCCCTCCCCATGCAATCTGTTTGTTAGAGATGGAAAATCATAATCAGCATGTTTTCTCTCAGCCGACTGAACCTGCAAGCTTTCTGTTCTCTTACGCTGAAAAAAATGTATAGGCATTTAGCTTTTAAGCTAATATTCGCCTGTTTGATTTTAGAGGAGTTTCCAGCACATCTCACCATGACTATGCAAATATCCTGCCACAAATTATATCAATAATCTTTCCTCCAGCTTGCAGATCAGATAAGATCACAGCATATTGTCTAAAGATCTGTCTTTCACACAGCCAGAGATTGTGCTTAGCACAAAATAACAAGTATATTATAACAAGTATAACAGAGCCTTTGTTTCTAAGGGGGAAAAAACGTAACCCCCCACTGGAATTCTTCTCATTGTGCATATGGAAAATTATAGGAGTAGAATTAGACCAGCATAGTTAAATAATCATAATTATACTCTGCGGGCTGTAGTTCTTGGTGAATGATCTACCTTTTCCCCGCCACCTTTAGCTTTCTGCAGATACAGTTAAGATAAGAGTCTTTATTTCACATCCGGACAGTTAAGGACGTAAATATGGTCACTGAGAGCAGCAAGGTCTAGCAATGGTCCTTGAGATATCAGCATCCATCATCTGTCTGCTCGTGCTCAGTGTTTGAGCTAACCACCAGATTTGCAGTGAGGAAGCAATTCTCCTCCAGATTGGCACATCAGAGACTGCTGCATTCTGCTTGTTCTTGAGCAGCACAGGGGCTGCTCCACTCCCTGGAGACAGCTGCAAGCATCACCCTGCAAAATCTACTGCCTAGGAGGACTTAAACTATGTCCTTAATCTCTCCTGTCCTCCTCCTGGCACTTGACTCTCATCACTTTGGGTCTTTCAGCGCAGACGTGGAGCGCTTCTCTCTCTGTGGGGAGAAGCTTGGAAACGCACAGCACCCATCCGAGTGACGGGGCTCCGGAGCGCGTGTCTGCAGCAGGCCCGGCCGCACCGGCCCGGTGAGCCGGGTGCCTCTCAGCTCCCTTGCACGGCCAGTCCCCAACTCGGGAGCGAGTGCCACGGAGGGAGCTCTGAAGCTAGAGTGGATGCCATTCATCTACATGTGTCTAGCTGTACTTGGCTATCCCTGAGCTACTGCCTCTTGGTTCCTTTACAGCCTGCAATGTGAAACAGGCACTTCCAGGGTACACTTTATCTCCTCTATTTTCTGGCTGCATTTGATCAGATTAATGCCACCTGCAATAAAGCCTTTCCAGGCTCCAGCTTTAACTCCTTGTGGACACGGTGCTGGGCTTTGCTTTATTACTCCGATTCTGAAGAAGGGCCTTAAAAATAGGGTATCAAAAATCAAGCAACTGATCCTGCTCGGTTTGTCCACCAAGCTCACCAAAAATCATATAGGGGTGAGGATCATCCCACTCCCTTTTAGACCTGTAATGGAGCCAGGTGAACAGGACTGTAGTCACTCTTGCTTTCCTCTGTAATCAACAGACAAAAAGAGGTTCCTCAGAGAGCACTCGGTTAATCCAAAGATCTGATAGGTCTGGAAGAGGCTCTCTCTCTTTTGCAGCGATTGCTGCAAAGTTGACATCTGTTTTGCTAAATGAGCATCTCTGCTCCTCACGACCACACAGACGCGAGATGCAGGCGTCGCACTCTGCTCACCCCGGGCTGAGAGGTCGCAGGGCCATCCCCGGTCCACGAGGGCCATCCTGCTCCGTCCTGCCGCAGAGCGCCTGCCCCCACGCCACCCGCGCCGCAGGGTTCCTGGTGCTCCCGGGACTAACCTGCTTCCAGCTGCACATCAGCCTCCGGAGCACAGCTGACTCTGCAGAGGGTATTCTGCCCCCTCTCTCCTTGCAACTGTACAGACAGCTTTCAAGGCGAGTGGAAAAGTATTGGGGGGAAAGGAAACCTCCCCTGAGAATTTTTCAGTGTTAAAGCCTTCATGAAAGATGGCATTATAAAGAAATGAATGAATGCATTTGTCAGCCTCTGGGAGGTTTCAGAGTGGCTTCTATTTTTATCTTTTTTTATCCCTTGAAGGAACTGAGAACTAATATTTGCAATGCCTGACTGAGGATATTAATGTTTCAAAAAGCTGCCATTCCTTCCAGGGCAGGAAACAGAGTAACCTGTTTGGATTTATTTTACTGGCTTGTGTCTTGAAATCAAATTTCTATGACTATGTTTCCAGTAAGATATGTCTGCAGGATCTTCCATTCTCATCTATATATTAGATGTCAAACCTTAACAAACTTGAATAATGCGTGAGCAGCTAATGAGTATCAAAAATGTAATTCTTTTTCTTTTATTTCACTATTTCTACAATGCTTTGCTACATGCAATTGTATAGTCTGTAAGTATAGCTTACAGATAGGCCAGGGAGACCATGAGTTCATGCAAAATGGAGACATGTATTTACTGAAGATGAAATGCTGAGTAAAATATAAATGAATGAAAAGGATGTTTTCAGAACAGAATAATCTCATGACTAGCTGTTAAATTGCTATCCAGATCTCTAAGTGTAATGATTTGCCCACCAGGAGCAGAAATAAGTCTACTTACTAGGACAGAAATAAGTCTACTTACAGTTAGCAAAGAGCTAAATCATTAGTCCAGCTCCTGGTACATTCATTCCTCACACAAATATTTGCAAATACGAGAAGGCTTTTTGAAAAATCATCACCCACTACTGCAAGACTGGATGAAACTTGCCTGAAAGACTGTTGATGTTGCATCTGATGGAGCAGATGGGTCACTGCTGAGCACACGCTATTCCTTGCCAGAGGCTACATCTGTTGTCAGAGGGGCACTTTTAGCCACCATTGGCCTGGACAGCAAATCAGGTCCAGAAATTGAGACTGGAGATTTCGTTGAAAAGAGATGGCAAAGAGCTCACTGGATAAGGCTGTATTAGGGACCCTTCCTTTACAGAGCAAAGATTACATATGTATTTTCATTTGCCGCAATGAAAATTTCACTCTTCAATTTTGAATTTCACTCTTCTGACACTGAACCCATTACCTGCTGAGCCACATGGCCACCATCTCAAGACTTAATGTTTGGAATAGGATGAGATTCTGCAACCTCTGAGTGCCCTACCATAGAAAAAGGCCAGGCTTGCATTTTCCAGAACTTTTTCTTCTTGATTATTTCCCTTTCAAAATTAAAATAAGCAATTTAAAGGCAAATTTGAATTAGCATATTGAGGACAGTTTATTATTTATGAGATGGAAATCAGGATCTTGGATGACTGAACTCATTAAAGACCATTTGGAATAGTTCCCATCTATTTCTCCACAGCACCCACACAACAAATAGCTCACATAATAATTAATGCCATGTCTTCCCAAACAATACATGCTTCCAACAGGAACTGTTCAAATAGGAAGCGCACAGAACTGCATTGCAGTAGCAATAAGCTTAAACCGTGTATCAGCAAAAGCAGGAAACATTGTGTTGAGGCAATAACAGCTGCTTCAGCTCAACGCACTGGGCTGAAGACATCCCCGAATTATCTCGGAGAAGGTCGCATGGAGTTAGTCGTGGGGGCTGCTTGGCGCACCAGGCCTCTGCATGGGCATAGCTGCTACGTGACCTGTCGGGAGGCCTGTAACACAGGCCGTGCTGTCTTGCTGCCCACGCAGACTACGCCGTGTCACACAGAGAAAGAAGCCCTTTCTCTCCCTTGCTGTAGCCCATGGGACTATTTGCATAGCAGTGAGTTAAGCACTTCTGCAGCATCGCTGCTGCCCAGGGCTGTGTCCGCACATGGACGTGCCTGCACTAGCCCTCGCGAGGGATGTGCGGGCAGACAACCAGCCCCGGCAGGAGGCTGTGTTTCCACAGCCCAAGGGCTCTGCAGACGCACCGAGCTCGCCGCGCGTCGCCCTTCGTGCCGCAGCGCGTCCTCCGAAACGCGGGAAGGAGAGGGTCCGCTCTCTGAGCAAGGGGTTCTTCCCTGCCAGCCTCTTCTCCTCCTGTGTGGAGAGGCTCGTTTGTTGGTGTCCTCATCCGAGGGCTGCCACGCTCCCTTTGGGAAGCAAGCAAAGCAATCCCAATGGCCACACCCTGTCGTTCCCCAGGCTGGCAGAGGTGCTGTGTGACCTGCATGTCCAACAGAAACGTTCCCTTCCAGACACTACTCACCCAAACATCATCTCTGTGAAACACAGGTCTTGTTTTCTGAAGGGAACTTGGGCACAGAGAAATCAGATGTTCTAGGGAAAATAAGGGCTCTAAGAAAATCTGGGGAAAAGAAGAGGGACTGAAAGCTATGTTTCCAGACTCCCACGCTTGGCATGCTCAAACACGGCCTATTCTACCTCTCTAACCAATAAAGCAACAGAGCAGGCCAGGACTCTGCCCTCTGCATTCATTTGAGTTTCACACCACAGTCATCACCATGGAGCATAAGAGTCAGGAAGTTAAGGGGTAGGACACCAGTGAGAAATACCCCACAATCCCTGCCTCAGTAAGGACTAAAACTTCAAATGACTGAGAGGGCCAAGGGACACTGCTGTTGAGATCCCCCAAACAAAGCTGTTAGCCAAGAAAAGGACCTCAGTAGAAGGGAAATCCCACTGCCAGGCAAGCCAGGGGTAATGCCATGAGAAAACCGCCTTTCTTCACAGTCCTGCTTGCTAAACCATGAGATTGCCACCATGTTGCCTCAGAAAATAAGAGGGAACATGAGAAGTACAGGGCTACTTGGGCCCTACTTTCACCACCACCTCCAGAGGCAGCTTCATACCTCCTGTTTGCTAAGCAGGGCAGAATATTCAGTGCCCTTTCTACCAGGAAGACGGCTGCGTATCATTCAGCCTCACGCACAAGCAGTGAGGAGCATCTGATGGAGCTCTGCGACTCAGCTATAACATCCTTGGCTCTTTATCTTTTGACCTCTCAACAGGAAAGCTCTAAAGCAGTCAAATTGATTTTAATTTGATTTTAAAGGGAAAAGAGAGATGGCTTAGAGGTTGGAAATGTGCAGTGAATAAAGCAGCTGTACTGAAAAAAAGCATACTTTACAATGGTATTTTCGATAGACTAAACAATGTGTGTCACCAGTGTGATGGTACAATGCGCTCGGTACTAGCTGCTTCCTAGTCAAATATTTGCAGACATCTCCATTTTTTTTAATGAAATCTCATCTAACTGTTGAATTGAGCTTAAAAACCACCCTGAGGCTCACAAGAGCTTTCAGCATTGGAAGCTCTGTCAGATAGCTGAACTCTAATCTGACCTTGGTGGTTCACAGCCTGAGCTATAGGAATGCTGTAAACGTAGCGTTTTGAGTAGTGGTTGTCAGAGAGAGAAACCTCTGCCTACAGGGAGAAGGCCAGACGCTGGGAGTGGCTGAGGACCTAGTTTCCTTTAATTAAAACAAGAATTGTAGGGAGCCCCACATCTTGAAGAAAATCATTAATAAAGATTTTCTCTGCTTCAGAAAAACACATGCACACACATCAATGCAGCCCTAAGCTGTCCTTTATGTTAACTACGTGCCTGAAATCCTTTTGTCCTTCAATGCATACGTGCATGACCGGCATGGGGTGGTAACCATGATGCCAAAGAAAATAAACTGATCCCTTTGAGGACTTTCCGAGAGCTTCCCAGCTATTGGATGGGAAGATATCGCAATTTTAATGATGATATATTCATTAATGCTAAATTATAGCATGTGAAACCACAGAATTTCCATTTATAGCAAATAAGTTCATGATGTTTTACAAAAAATGCAAGGAAATCCTGATGGTAAAGCCCTCATGTGCTAATGACGCTGAGTTATTTAAGGAAATAGTCTTTGCATGTTGCTGAACACTATACAAAGAATATTCAGTGGGTTGAATCCTGAAGTTGACCCTTCACTATTTTTTTTTAGCAAAATGTCCATTGGTTTGAATAAGAACTTTTGTTTAAATAAAGGAAATCACCTCAGACTTGACCCCTTATGTTATATCGCATTGTCACATTCAGTATAACTGTCTAAGCGTCTGTATTTGTGACATCCTGCTTCCTCTTGGGTCTCACAACCTCATTCTCCCTCAGTGATTTGCCAGGTTTTCCCGTGTTTCCTTTAAGTACCTACTTGAGCTGAGTTTTCCCCAGTCTAAGTGAGATAACGAGGAGCGCTCAACGGAGAAGGAAAAGCTGCATTTAGCTGCAGTCCCATTAATCCTTGGCGAAATCTGGAAGCAGAAGGTAAGCTGGCACGGGTTGTATTTTCGAGCTGGCTGTGAAAGCCACAGAGTCGCACGTAGCCAACCATTTTCTGCCCCCCTGAGGTAATGAGGAAACAGCCCTGCGCGCCTCCCCGCCGGCTCTGCAGAGGTCCCTCAGCCATGAGCCTTAGCTCCCACCTCTGAGGAAGCAAAACCCTACGGAGAGCAATGAAAGCATGAAAGGGAGAGGGAGCACACTGGTGTTTGCCAAATGGGAGGGCCACACAGCTAGGCAAATAATGTTTATTTTAACACTCCCAATGTCTGCTGAAGATAAGAGAGAGGGGAAATTAACTTGAGAGCTATCATCATACTGAAAGAAGAGCAGGTAACAAGCATCCTCAAGTAAAAACACAACCTCCAAGTAAAAACACAAGGAAGGCGTTTTGGTGCCGTATGTCTGACTGGGTTTGGACCAGCTGTCCTGAATACCCAACATGTGGGGCATTTTGTGGACAGGAAGGGGCACCTTGGGAACCGGGGGGAGAGCCCGCTATCTTCATTTCAGTGAGATTTCCACTGGGACTTGCACCAATAAAACCATTACAGCTGCTCCCAGACTGCTCCATATAGCACCAGAGCTGGGTCAGAACAGAATCAAGAGCAGGAATTAGAATCTGGATGCACGAAATAGCGGAGATTGCTGCAAAACTGTGTCTGGAAACACATACAGAAAACAACTTCTGATTGGATTTAACTTTCTTATTTACCCTTTTCTATTTCCCCTTTTGGCCCTTTCCTATTTCCCCTTTTGTAAATCCTTTCTAGCTCTCCCAGAGATAAACCTAAAATACAAAGGTCTCAACCGAAATCTTCTGCTTTGCTCCTGTAATTTAGTTCCTGATTTTTCTGAGCTGAAGATGAGAGCTGTTGATAACTGAGGGAGTTACGGAGGGCTGCCATCCTTATTCCTGAATTTCTTCCTGTTTATCACCCTTTGACAAGTGGCTGACTCAACAGACAACTGAGAAAAGGCTAAATAACTCTTCTCTGAGTGGTATTTTAAGCTGGAGTATTTTGAGAACTGCTATTACTGTTGCAACTGAATATTGCAGCAGACTGTCTGACCCCCTCCTGAATCAGAATGCCGCCAGGCTGAGTATTTGCACAAATTCCTAGTGCTGCCCTGCAGGCGCTGCACAGAGGAGATACATTTTATATCCAGCACACCAGAACTGTTTATTCCACTACTCGATCCTAGAAAACAAAAGAAAAAAAAAGAAAAAAAAAAGTCTTTAGAAAGAACACCAAAATAAGCATACTTAATTGCACATCCAGCATAATCCATGTGTTCCCAAGATCTCATTTAATATTCAAACTTTTTCATGCAGAAAAAGGTACAACTTCAGCAACTAACCAAACTATTACACAGCCACAGGAGTGAGATCAATAAATCTGAAATTTTACAAAAGTTAAGGGCAAAAGAAAGGCATTTCACAGCCTTCAAAAGATTGATTTGAACCAAAGTTGCAGAGTTACTGGCTAAGGAAAGCAATTGCCCGGCCTGGAATTTTTTCAGAGGAAATGTTAATACATCAAACATACAAATGAGGTCAGTGAAAGACTTTACTTAATCAGCAAAATTCTTCTGTCTTCAAATCTTTTAGAAAAAGAAAAAAGACTCGAAGTCTAGCTCTGAGGAAGGAGGACCGAGGGACTGTACTGAGAAGAGATGCAGCTAGTTTTAAAAGCACACTGAGTGCAACTAAGGAAGGTCCCTCCATCACAATATGTACCTGCTACGTCACTCCATGCTGTGCTGGCACTACAGCCATTTATTTGGGTTTTGTGTTACTTCTGAGAAAAACACTATGTTGTCTATTGGTTGGCTACTAATCTGCTTCTCGACCAGCCTTGTAGATTGGAACTGTCATCCTAATAGCATCCTAATTGCAAGTATGCCTGGCACGGGATGGGGCTGGTGCCAACACAGACACGTGAAAGCCAGATTTGAAAGAAAGCCACGGTCAAAATATCCAACAAGAGTTTTTATGCTCCCCAAAGAATAAAAACAAGGGATTTGAAGCAAAAGGCTGAAAAGGTTCATTTCCAAAAGAAAGATGATGAAGCAGACTGCAAATCAGATAGGTAAATGAAACTTCATTCCATAATCCTGGTTATCCAAGGCTTGGTGATTTCCTACACTGCTTTCTTCTGACCACTTTTTGTGTGGGTGTGGGTGTGTGTGTATATCCAGAATCACAAGTCTCCTTGCAATGGTGGGTACTAGGAACCAGGCTTACAGGAAGATAGAAGGTTTCTCTGGTTTTTTTTGTGTTCTTTTCCCTAACTTGCAATTAGTTTGTTGTTTTCAGTGTAATTCAGTAAGAAATACACTTCGGCGATCACAAGATTGAGTTAATAAAACACATCAACCAGAAACACAACAACTAGAAAAGAAGTTTAAAATCTATACCCCTTTCTATTTGAATAGTTGTACTGTCACTGACTCACTGACCAACTGTGCACAGCTCATTAACACCTGCAGTTTCCAAGGTATTCAATAATTTGTATTTATATTCCATGTGCAGGCAGAAATACAGGATTAAGACTGATTTTCTGGGACACTGCGCACTAGTAATTTCACATGAAACTTTTTGGAGTACAGATGCTCAATGACTTAAAATACAAACTCAGTACATCCATAATTTAACGCTTAACTTTAGCCGCAGTTACAGTACAAAAAGACATGTCCATTGCCTTCCGAGGTTGGAAGATTCAAAGTAAATAGATTTAAAAGCTTAGACTAAACATCACAATAACAAATCGTCCATCTGAAAAAACAGGGACAACACCTCTCCATCCGCATGAGAATAACTCTTTGGCCATTGTTGAATCCTTCAGTTGCCTCCAATAGATCAGGGGCTCTTTTGTCATTCTCCCTTTCAGCAGAATGACAACCAAACCACCAGGCCCTCCTGGAATGGGAAAGGGCTAGAAACACAAGAAAAACAGAGCACTGATGACAAGAGATGAATAGGGCAGGGAGATGGACTGTCACTCCATCTCCTACAGTCCCGTGGTACCACCTGAACAGCAGCAGCATTGATGGACGCACGCTTGTAATTCTTACACAACTGCCCTTTTCTTTTTCAAATGACTGTACATTTAGGACGAAGGCAGTGGAAGAAGTGAGGAGGGAATAATTATTTACTATTTAAGCCCGGCTCACAGCGGAAAGGCCAAAGCCCTCGCTGTCTTCTCAGCAGAACTCAGCGGAATAGCAAAATAGCTTGTAAAAGGTGGTTCCTTGATAGGGAAGATCAAGGGACCTGACCTATAAATGCTTCCATGTTCAGAAAAGTGGCTGTGATTCGGTGGAGGACGAAAAGAAGGAAAAAGGAAGAATAAACAGAGCAAAGAGGGGCAGGAACAGGTTTTCTTTGCCATCAACTACTTCTCTGCTGGCAAATGGTGACTGCACACTGCAACCTTAAATGAACATCATGAGCTCAGGATGCATTATTTTACATTAATCCTCTGGACTTAAAAAACAATTGTCTGACGCATTTCTGCAGCTCGGTGCATGCTTGGCTGCATCAATAGCGAGCACGCTCGGATTGCGGGGAAGGGCATGTGCGGAAAATCTCGCTGTCAAGAACTGAATGTCCAAAAAGGAGACAGAGGAGTCCTAAAACTTTATTCGAATAAAGGGAGAGTCCACCGGCCATATCCCTGTGGGGTCTCTCAAATTGCTGGGGGACGCAGCCCCCCTTTTATCCTAATTTCCCGACCGAGGGACGCCCTCCCCTTTTCCCCATTGGCCAAGGTACTCAGAAGTTACAGCCTTCCCGGCCACCTACACTGAACTCCGGCCTCCCGCCATCTGTTCTCACCTGAGCTCACCAACTCCTTTGTCCCCCTTGCTGAAGAATGTGGGGCAATTGCCCTATTTCCCTCCTTTGTAAAGGCCCCATCTCCTTGCAGATGGCTCTTTTTGTCCCACTCGGCTCATGGCTCCACTCAGTCTCCCCTCCCTTTGTCCTGCTCTTCAGCCAAACTGTGGAGAAACCCCCTTATTGATGAATACAGAAACTTGAGCATTCCGCTCAGGCAGGAGATGGAGTGCGAGAGCCTCCACGTCCACCATAATTTTGCAGCACTCCCAGTTTGCACGGGCACAAGGAAAACGCTGGTAAGTTATAAGTGCACAAGCCCCTTCTAAACGCCACCTCTCCTGCGCGCCATAGGCCGGGCCAGACCGCAACATGGCGGCAGCGAAGGAGACGCGGGTAGATAGGGAGGCCGCCGCGGACTACAGCTCCCAGGGTGCTCTGCGACGACACGCTGCCGGGACAACGAGCGAGCGGGAGGCCAGCGCAGAGCTCTCGCGAGAGGCCAGCGCAGAGCTCTCGCGAGAGCGGCGGCGCCGCGGCGGCCATGGCGGCGCCGGGCGA
>NW_010581634.1:288362-300070 GCF_000705375.1 Tinamus guttatus
CGGGTGCTGGTTGGGGGGCGGCAGGGGAACCCGCGCCCTCCGGAGAAACCGGCCCCGGAGGGCGGCTAAAGCACAAAGCCGGGGCAAGACCAGATCCCCAGGGGCGGCTGCTGTACGGGCTCACAAACACGCTGAGGCTGCGGCTGCAGCAGGCCAACCCGCGCGCGCTGGCGGCTCACGAGAGGAGGGAGCGGCGTAGAAAAAAGCAAGCGGGGATGCTGAGGGAGGAGAGGAGCCCTTTGAAGAAGTTGGTCAAAAGTGCTGGAGAAGGGCTCCCAGTTTCTGCTGGGCACTGTAGCAGAAAGGACAGTTCAAAGCCAAATAACCAGCACGGTAAAGCTGTGGAGGCTTCGTTACGAAGTCCTGCAGAGAATGCGTCCCCTGACCTACAGAGAGAGGCAGCTCGCAGTCCTTGGAGGGACTGCGAAGCTGTGCCCGAGGAACGGCCGCGCGCAGGAACAGCAGCCCCCTCGCAGGAGGCCAGGGCACGCAGGGCCGCTCGCAAAGGGGGAGGCGCGGAAGCCCAGCTCCTGGCACCGATCAGATCGGGTGCAGGAGCAGGTGATGATAATGCCTCTCTTGTAAGCGATCATAAATCAAAACCAAGCCCTAGCGGGAGCACTGAAAGCAGCTCTGAATTCATATACTCAGAAGACTTCGTTGCCAGTCCTGAGAACACGGTGTATTCGGAGGGCATCAGCAGCGCTGCCTGTGCAGGGCCAGGCTCAGAGACCTGCCCCAGCAGTCCTGGGCCTCCCGAGCTCGAAAGCCCCCAGTCAGCGTATTCGCACTCGGAATCTGAATCCAGCGGGTCCAGGGTTTCAAAGACGAGCGGAGGAGCTGAAAGTACTTCAGCTCCTCAGCCGGTTCCTTCAACTTCATCTCCAGTTCGCTCTCTCAAGAGAAACTATGACGTGAAAACGAGCAGGAGAACTGGTGGTGAAGCTGTTGATTTACTTAATGATACCACCTTTCCAACAAGGTTGTTACACGAAGAGCAGGTAGCCCTGTTCAATAGGGAAGACAATGCAGTTCATCAACACCCTAAAGGAGAATCTATACTGAGAAGCAAAGAGGTTAGCTCTGATATTGATCTGAATGTAGGAAAGGGACAGACAGTGAGAGAAAAAAGCCAGTCATTAACTCCAGTTAGCTCATATTTGCCATCTGACCTTTCAGATCTTGAACTTAGTGCGCTGGAAAACAGTCTGTCAGACGAAGATGATGATTTTCTAGGAACACTAGGCATTCCTAACCAATATAAAGACATCAGTGAACTTGTAATAAGCAAACTTCCTGGATATACAATGTAATTAGATTTTTCCCTGCTTTGATTGAAGTATGATATTTAAAGTATATTTTTATAAGAACTGTTATTTAGCTATGGTCCATACAATTAATTTGAGAATGTGTCATATGTATTTAATGCATCAGCACATTTGTATGAGTTTTTTAAATAAACTAGGTTGAATACTACCTACTAAAAATGGCTCCAAGTGGTATCTACAGCATGATTTGAATGTTGGTATCCTAATTCAAATGTAATTTAAACAGCACGGTTAAAAAAATAACTTATTTCCAAAAGCTGAAATTGAAGCAGAAATAACAAATATAACACCTGCAAAACTTAGGTCTAAGGAAGACAGAAATAACATGTTACAGAAACAGCCAGGTACAAAATACATTCCTAATGAAAAACTAAATTTTTATCCCTCATGAAAACAGCTCTACACTGCATTTGCATAACAGACACGTTCGCTTAATACATGCAGTCACAGCTGGTAACAGCACAGGTTGCTTTCGGCTAATCTGTATGATGTATTTGCTCTATCACTAAATATAATGGTTTCAGAGCTAGACTAGCAGTTTTGATTTTTTTTTCCCCTAGGTTGAAGTTTCTCATTTAGGCCAGACTTTGACCATTTATTACAAAGTAGTTAAAGCATTATCCGTGATGGTAAATCTGTATCATCTGGGAGAGCTGGGAGAGGTTGACGGAAGTTCCTTGACCTTGAAGAGTAAGGGTGCGCAGAGAGGAGGAGAGAGACACTTACCGCTAAATTTTCAACGCCTCGCAACTCCCTGATTGCATTGCCTGACATTGGGAGGGTGGGTCAGGGCCCAGGGCAAGAAGTTCTGCACAAACCTGCTCATCACAACTTGATTTAGAGAATCAAGTTAATGAAGAGTTTGCCACCTCCCCTTTTCTTGTTCTGGTTGAACTACCATCTGATGCACACTTCTGGTTCAGTTTTATGGCTCCCATTTTGATCACTGAACTTAAAACTTTTTGTCTGTTTAACTGGCGGATTCTCTTAGAGTCTGTTTCAAAGTTGTTCTTCAATGTGAATCTGAAGAAAGCTCGAGACAGAACATCCTGATTTTTCTTCCCTTTCCCACCTTCACTTTTCAAATTCCAGCAGTAAATGCAGTAGGAGCAATACATGTTTTGTCTAAATAGTGAAACTAAGTGATCTATTCATCTAGCACAAAGGTGCTACCCTTTGGCTTAATAATCTTTTCAGATATTATCTATGCTGTTTTGAGAAGCAGTTTTATTTAATGATCAAACAAGAACCCTCAGTCAAGAAAAATAGGAAAGAACTTACTGCCACTAGTTTCACAGAATCACAGAATTGTTGAAGTTGGAAGGGACCTCTGCAGATCATCTAGTCCAAGCCCCCTGCTCCAGCAGGGACACCTAGAGCACGTGGCACAGGGTGGCATCCAGGCAGGTTTGGAGGATCTCCAGAGAAGGAGACTCCACAGCCTCTCTGGGCAGCTTGTTCCAGGGCTCTGTCACCCTCACAGTAAAGAAGTTCTTCCTCACATGGAGATGGAACTTCCTGTACCCATTACCCCTTGTCCTGTCACTGGCCACCACCAAGTTTATCACTGAGGACTCATAAACCAATGTATTCGCAGGGACTATATTTTAAGAAGACTCCAGATCTCAACCCAGCAGAACAAACCAGTACTTACTATTGGTATAAACCATGAAAAAAAAATGCCATCAACAAATTCCCTCTCAAATGAGGCACATCCCAAAATTGGCGTAATAATTAGTTTCTGACCTCAGATTATGAGGCTGTTTCTCAGATGCCGCACAGGCATCCTCAAGAAGCAGGTCCATAGTTCTCCCTCCTTGCTGAACATGGAGGTGGGGTGTCCGTATTAGGCAGCAGGAGAAGAGAGAAGTGTTCATATTCTGGCAATACTTTGCTGCCCTAAAAGGCCTGATGTATTCCTCAGATAAAGTCAGTGCATTTAAAGGCTGCTTCCCTATAAACATCTCACTTAACATTGCTCCCTAAAGACATCTTCACAGGACTCGAAAAAAGAGAAGATATGGGGAGAATCAAATCCTGTGCTCCCGCCATACACCACAACCTTGATTCGAAATCTCAGCATCCTCAGTGAGCTGCTGGGAAGGTTATTAATTGGTGTTACTCATTACAGTGTGGGCCCCTGTACACTGGGAGATTGGCATAAAAACGCCCTGCTCTCTCAGTGGCCCCAAGCTCCCGAGCTCTTGTGGCTGTTGTTACCTCTGGCTGGATTCAGGCCAGCACCCAAAGGCTGAGCAGCCCCTGCAAACACGCAGTCCTTGTTACGCGGCTCACAGAGCAAATGGCCAGTCACAATGTAAAGCATAACATAAAAACAAAACATTTACGAAAAACTACCTACTTCCTAGCTTCCAGTAGCCTTCAGAGATTTCACGTATGGTCATATGTTGACTGAATATGCTGCAGTTTTCATTTGAGTCTCATGGTCCCATCAACTCTAAAATCTGCACTATTATAGAGTGAACTAGATTCACTTCAAACTCAAGTTTTACATTATTCTTAGTTACATGTTACAAGAGTGAAATTAAAATGTGAGGCATAATTACCTGAACTTATTATAGCTTATCTGTAAACGAAGCCATCTGGCTTCTTGCTTTTAACTTGCTACTCTAACATCTGATCTTAAATCTTGTACTGTTCTCCAGGAGTAAGGTCCCAGCTATCAGTTTGGTTGCTTAAGGCAAGGGCAGTCGAACCAGCGGAAGTGAAATTTAACTTAGTGTTTCTCCACATATCTTGAGCATAGAAATAAAAAAATCTTAGAAATACATATTAATTCCTTTTGAAATTTAATTCCTTAATTAAACAATTATTTCAGCATGCTATTTGTTCAAATACATTTTTAGAGCCAGTATTACACAACTGATGGTGAGGTGAGAAGAGGAGAATAACAAATGCTGACAGTTTGTGTCACTCTTCTGCAACATCTACTGTAAAGTTTCTCTGCTGTTCTGTAGTGTTGATCATTTTTATTACTGACTCCTCTATTCTTGTGTCATTGGTGGCCAGATACATTTCCTGAGATGTCCTTGCCTTGTACCAGTTTCCCACATGCCATTTTTTTCTTCATCAGCTCCTTTGGCATTAGAGGATACAGCTTCTTTTCTGTTGGTGATTTTTCTCACACCACAGTTCCTGCCACCTCTTTTACAATTTGTTATCCCTCCATCATTCTGAAAGTCCTTTCCCTTGATTTTCTGAAATCACATCCAGCCCTGGTGGCTCTGCAGTTAAATTTTTGGGCCGAGTTATGAAATTCTTGTTACTTAATTTTTTCTAGGTCCCAGTATCTTATGATGTCTGCTTTTGTAACCATTTTGTTTCTGCGTATGCAACAGAGTTAAATTATTCCATTATTATGATTCCATTATTTGGAAATCCTTGAGAGTGCTTTCCTTGCCCTCACCATTTGTCACTGACAGCTTTTTTTTTTTTTTTTTTTTTTGCTTGCTTGGTTTTGATTCTCTAGAAATAAGTAAAACCATTAAATCTTACAGCTGTGTCCTTGAAGAGTTTTGTTGACTTTTACATACGTCCTGTGAAATGCAGCACTGCCTATTCAGAGCTGCAGAAGGACCATCCAAAAGCCAAGGGTTGAGCAGCGGGCTGTGTCAATGGGACATGAGGTTTCTCTCTCCCACACTGTCCTGCCTTTTCTAAAGTCTTCCCTTTCCAAAATAACTTTATTTTAGATGACTGAGGCCATCCCTGGGATGACATATGTGAGCTTTAGTGTAACAGGGCTTTTAGAGCTAATGGCCATCACATCTGCTGTAGCTCATGCTAGCGAGCAGCCAGCTGCTGGCACTTCCCAGCCTCCCTTTCAGTCACTACAGCCTTTGATTGCAACTTCGGTTTTGTTCCCAAGAACTCACGTTCAAATGCTTCCCTTATTTTTAATTCCTTCTATGTATGTGGATCACCAGTTAAGCTTCACTTCCTTTTTCTTCTTCTGGGTTGACATTATCTACATTAAACTGTTTTTTGTTTTGCTCTTTATTGTTTCACTTAATCCCTTGAATGCTTGCCTGAATTTTAGAGTACAGTTGTAACAGAGCCTCCTTTGCCCTCCCTTTACAAAATTGCCTGCATCACCCCAGAAGATTAGTCAGTGCTCTCTACTGTCTTGTAGAGGATGAATTTGAATGTCTCATGCTGTAGAAGACAGTATTAATCTCCAGTCCTATGGAGGCCTCTGCAAGTGATGCACTTCACAGCTGCTTAAAAAAAAGCACGGACTCGTATAGGAGATATTTAGCAAACATGAGATGCACATCACTCCTAACTAAATTAGCATTTAGATATTTATTCAGTTATAGTTCATTAGAAAAAAAAGTTAATAAAAAGGAACTTTACATGTCTAGTAGAGCAGCTCTAGTATATATGTTCATTCTAATTAGAGGCATGTTTCAAACAGTCTGAGTAGCTATCAAATTTCTGTCATATATCACAGTATCTAAGCTAAATTAGGAAAGGATTTGATCCTATATCTATCCAAGAAAATGTAGCAAAAGGAAGTGAGGCACTTAAGGAAGTGAAGATATTTACGTGGTATTTACTGTAAAGGTATCTACTTCAAATTCTCCCAGAAATTCCCTGGGAATTAGTCACCTTAAAAAACGTCACAGAACAGAAACTCGCACAGAGGGCTCCAACAGCGTTTTATCTTTTGGTATGCAGAAATGTTCTTGAAAGAAGATAGCTCATGTTTCAACAAATATTTTCAGAGAAATGTGGAAAGTTCAGTGGTATCATGGTTGAGAGAAACTCCCTTGGTGTCAAGGAAATTCCAGCTCTTTTCCTCTTGAATTTAATTGTTGGCAGAGTCTGTATTTTCCTTGTCCCTTGGCTTTATGTTTCAAGAGTAACAGCTGACTTTCTCCAAAGTTTCAATGCCACCACTTAATCTTGCCAGTTAGTCCTCACAGTATCTCCAGAATCCTATTTCAGAGACTCCCAAATTCTTATTCTTCCCTTGAACTTCATGCCTTGATTGTTACAGCTTCTCCACAACATGTTTTTCATGCTGTCTAGAACCAAGCTTCTCCACGCCCTGTTCAAAATCTCCAAGCACTTCTCAAGCATCTTCACTGACTTGGTCTCAGGCTCACACCTCATTATCTTCAGGACCCTGCATGATTTAGCCCTTCCTGCTTCCATACACTTTTGTTTCCTATTCTGTGCCCATTCTTAGATAACCTTATTTTTTTCCCATTCTCCTTTTCTTTTAATCCAGAAGCTACTGTATGTCTGTGTTTCCATCCTACATCTCACTCCTCCTTTTTTTGCTTGCTGTACTCCCTAGATTTCTCATCTCCAAGAACAGACCCAGCCACAGAATTTAAGACCAACAAAAGCCACCAGGTTGTGGTCTGACCTTTTCTGCATTGCAGCCCCTAACATTTCATCCCCTTTCTGCTGTGTCATCACTGGGCTGCAGTTAGACTAATGTTAATCACCATTTAATGGCATACATAGCCAAAGAAACTCTTCAGAAAATGCATCAAACCTTGCTAAACTCACACAGAATATAAAGGAAACTCTGATCTATCACTTGTGGATGCAGTTTTGATTCTTTCTTGTATATAACAGCAGTGAGATGCAGCAATACAATTGTAATGTAAGAATTTTTTTTCTGATTCATAGTCATAATTCATAGCATTGCTGTCTTCTTCTAAAATAGTTATAGCTTCTTGAGTGTTGCATCGCTTTCATCTTCTACTGCTTCCACAATCCTATTTTAAAGTGCTCCGTGCATTGTCCATTTTTTTGTAAACAGAAATAGATGCATACGGCTTCTTCAAAATGAGCATCTAACCAATTGTTCAGCATCCTTCAAAATATAAGTCCTCAAAAAAAAAAAAGTCCTCAAAACAAGGTACTTCAGTACCTACATTTCCTATGTACTCATTTTTAATAATGAAACATCGGAGCAGACTCACCATTATCAAAACCCTTTATCAATGGGAGATTTGGTCCATTTTCTTTAACAACAGCAGCAGTTTTGCCAGTGCACCACTTCCATGCTACTCCTCACTGTTGAAACCCCACTTTTTAATTGCATTCTTCTTTAATTGCATTGGAATTGCATTCCAAGTTTTTAGTTGTTGATTGGATTCTGTTATATTACAGATGTAAATGTCAAGGGCTGCACTGAGGAAAAGAGTAATAACAGCCAAGTACTAGCTGAAATCTGCTCTTCTTTTTTATGGAGTCAGCCATAAAAATATTAACCTTAGGCTACTCCTGGCATCACATTTGTATGTCTGTACCGCTGAGTCATGGGCCATCCTAGAAAAACCTACTGTAAATCTGGGGGCTAAGTCCCAGAGGTTCTGCTGAAACTTTTCTTTTTTTAAGTTATAAAATGGAACTGAAAATTTGAAGATTAGAAGATTTGAAGATGGAACTGAAGATTCTAACAAACCAAATGAAAGGTAAAACCTGATCTTCTAGAAAATGCCCCTGTCTCCTTAAACCGACACACGAAGTCTACGCACAGGAAAGGTATTCTAGGAATGTTTACAGAAGCCATTTGAGAAATGTTTAAAAGCGCCTTTCCATTCCACTTACACCCCAAATAATGTGAGAACAGCTTCCTTCACTGTATTTATTACTTCTACTTCTGATCCCAATAGGAAGAACTGTGAAGATATGCATTTTGTTTTGCTTTGAGTTTAACAACAGCTTAGATCCCAGCAGTCCTGCTTTCACTGGAGCCATCTCACTCAGGCCTGCCAACAGGTCAACAATGAGGTGAACACCAAAGTCATGGATCAGCTGTACAGCGTCCAGCAAAATACAACTATAAAACTGTACTGATGCAATGCTAACAACAGGAGTTTGTTCCTTTCACTACAGGTCGAAGAAAGAACATCTTTTTTGCTGGTGTGGCCCTGCAGGCCTTGCTTTTTGACCTGTAGGATGTTGAAATAAAGACTGGCAGGGACAGGAAGGAAAGAGTAAGTTTTAGGGAAGAGCATCCTTCTTGGAGAGGCCCTAGTTTCCCCTGCTTTTCTCCAAGTATCTTAAGAAGTATCTCATCTGGTCTCCCAGTCACCTTCCTGTTTGTACAAGGAGAGTTATTTTGTAAGAAAATCTGAATAAGAAATATTTATATTTTAAAAAATGACACCTTAGGTTGGTGTCATTTTTTAATGCACTCAAAGCAAGTGACTGCCCACCCCTGCACAAGACTGTGACTTGCTGGTCTCTTCCCTTTGTTTTACTTTGGGAGCCACTGCGGGCAAAGAATTGAAAACAGGCAGTACACACAGAAACACATGCAGCACCAAGCACCCTTTACCTCCCCACTTCCAGACAACTGGGTGAAGCAAAAGCACTGAAAGGGGAAGAGAAGTCCTAAGGAAGTGCTGTAAAGTCACCAGCAGTGACAGGGCTGACCTGTTCTCTCTCTCCTCATCATCGTCTTCCCGACAGCTGTTGAGGAACATGAGCAAGACTGTGAAGGACACCTGGAAAATAAGTGCAAAAGCTCCCCTTGATGCAAATGGATGGCTCACATGCAGCCAGGGAAGCTCCCAGCCTGATCCTGAAGGGCTCGGAAACCCCCTCCCGAGGCACCGTGTTGCTCGTTATTGCACCCTGTTTCCAAAGGCCGTCTCTGCCTTTGTGAGTGACCTCCACTCCTCCTGTTTCTGACACTCAGTACCATGTCTCTCACTCCTGAAGAGGCCTGTGTGGTTGTGTCCGTTGCTGCATGGAAGCTCCTTCACACCATCCTCTCGCAGCAGCCTGGATTCCTGTTCTTGCAGTAATGCTCCGCAACAACTTTACCTCCCGATGCTTCATCATCCCACACCAAGTCACAGGGGGGCAAGCGACGAGGCCAGAGCGTCGCTACACGAACATGGCCAAAAGGGGAAAGGTCTCCACAGACCCCGGCGGGCAGGGCCACGAGGGCTAAGGTACCCTGGCAGCCTCAAGGACTTAGTGATCCCGCTCCTTTGGCCAGAGTGCTCCAGGTGGAGGTCTGGCTGGCTGCGAGGGGTGAGCTCCTCACAGGCGCTTTGGTAAGCGCAGCGTGGTGAGTGTCTTCTCTGGCACGTCAGACACATCAAAGATCCTGAGCACGAGTGTGGAAAGCGTGCAGGTGTGCCAAAATCCACCTTCACAGCACGTATCCCCCTCTTGCCTTTTATAAATCCAAGAGGCAGACTTTCTCTATTGGTTTGTCTTGTGAACTTCACCTTCACCTTCCCACTTTGAAGATCCCACCCTTGGTTCTGGAAGTCAGTTATTTCAAACACTGTTAATGCACATACCGACGTGCTGGGACAATATGGTTCTGTATCACCTCTCAGAGCAGATCACAGCTTTTACAATCATCTCATGCATTAATTTTTTTTGAACAGGAACCCACTAGTTCACTGTGGCCAAAAAGATGTTAGGGTCTTGCTGACAACTTAGATGGATACAAATAAATGTTTTTTTAAAGAATTCCCAGTGCAAGTTTATTATTTATACTGTTAAGTAAGTACAGAATCAATTCCCAATATTTAACAATAAGAAGCACATGTTAAAGATACGCAAAGTATGCGAGACCAGTAGCAACGGGTAACGTTAGCTCAGTGTCTGCTGCAAACCAGCACGGAATATGTGGACGTAACAATCAGGAACCATCTGGTGACCTGCCACTTGATGGTACAGGAATGAAATTTCAATTAAGTTTTATTATGAGGAAGTGTAAATGACGGCTCCCATTTGAAACCCCAGAGCCAGTAAACTGTCCAAATGAAGAGAAGGATGTCACCCAGTTAATGGGTTGGATCACACTGCTCGGTTACATACTTTGTAAGTAATGTGCTCCCTTCCCGTGTTCTTGGGCACAAATTGCTTATGCAGTTGGATTTTTAGGAAGAAATTGCCATATGGCAGGTAAATAGGGAATCACATTGCAATTTACTGAGAACAGAGCAATACAGTGGATGAGTCAATCACTTCCCAGGTTTGACAAGCCAGACTTGCATCTGGTGCAAGACAAAGAGAAAAAAAAATGAAAAAAAAAAAGTTTTCTAACAATGAAGCTATGCCAGGTAACACTGCCACTGTGCTTGGTTTCACCTGGAGCTGTGAAACAAATCCCTGCAACTCTTCTCTCCCACCTCAGCAGCTCGCAGTACTACCAGAGGGGGATTCAGATGGTGGTCTCCAAGGTTCTGGAAGAAACGTAGCCTATCAGCAAGTTTCAAAAAAGAGATCAGTAATGAGGTAGCAGTAACAGACTCACAGTCATTCAGCTTTGAAATAAGTACTGGATGAACAAGCCCTACATTTCCCCTTCTTTTTCAGCCAATGATAACTATTATTGCTATGATTTCTTTGTTTATAGTATACAACACAAAGGATCTGTCCAAAAAAATCAGTTACCCCCTCCAAAAAGGTTTCATCTTTTCTGCATTACAGCTTAATTAAAGTTTTAGTTCCATTATAGAAATAGACTCTGCAGCTACTGATCCATGAAAGTTATTACAAATCTCAATTTTGCAGTCATGAAACCAATCTGCAATTCCATCACAGCGCCTGGAGAAGGCCTGTTGCACTTCAGCCAATCTCCAGCTCCCCAAATCAGAACCAGAAGTTACAAACAAGAAGATTAAATCCAGACTGTGACCCACTATGCTCCGAGCTCATTCAGGAATAACTCCACAGGCCCACTCTGGTGAAAAGAGTCAATCTCAGTCTTGAGAGAATATCTCAGGTGAGATCAGTGCACGTTCACAAATGCACAGACACACCTGGCTTTGCAACACTAAGCATTAACCTCAGGAACCAGTCAGCTTTCAGAAGGACTGTAGAGGACTTCTCTCCATTTGTTTTTAACTTTCAGTATTTTCACCTTTATCAAGGGCAAATGTGCAGGCAGAAATCGCTGCCATTCCCCACACAACCAAACCAACACAGCCTCTAGATTAAGCTTCATGGCACAAGTATAATATTGGTTATTATTTATGCTTTTTGGCCATCGTGTACCAAGGCAAGTATTCTTCCCTTCTGAAATGTTTTCTCGCAGGCCCACTGTTTCACAAGTTAGCAAGTGTGGTACATGTAGGAACTGTTCTGAATGTTGAAATAATTAGCTTGGCCCCTAGCAGAAGTTGCCTCTACTCCCCACAGTTAAGCAGAAACATCGGTGGTATAATCCCACTCTGCTTGGAAAGCTCTGCTTGGAAACTGAGCGGCCAAAGTGCTCCCAAGAGTAGCAATTAGTATTTTTGCCAGTGAAATCATTTGGGGAGGCTCTTGCACATTTAATGAATTCCCCAGTACTCAGTCCATCACAGTACTTGCCAGCATGTTAGCGGCTGGTACACGTAAAGCTGCCCAAAACTTATAAAC
>NW_010581634.1:323358-343757 GCF_000705375.1 Tinamus guttatus
ACAGTACCACTTTAAATAACAGATGTAGTTTATTTTTAAAGTCGATATTCAGAGGTATTATCGCCTTTCTTTTGAGTCTTCTGACTCATAACTTGACACAGGCCCTTAAACATCTGAGGGGATCTAAACATTTGAGGGGATCTAATCAGTGTCTATAAGTACCTCAAGGGAGGGAGTGAAGAGGATGGTGCTGTTCTGTTTTTAGTGGTGGCCACCGACAGAACTAGAGGTAATGGCCACAAACTGAAGCACCAAAAGTTCCACAGGAACTTAAGGAAATTTTTTTTTAACAGTGAGGGTGACAGAGCCCTGGAACAGGCTGCCCAGAGAGGTTGTGGAGTCTCCTTCTCTGGAGATCTTCAAAACCTGCTTGGACGCAGTCCTGTGCCACGTGCTCTAGGTGACCCCGAGTGTGCAGGGGGGTTGGACTAGATGATCTCTAGAGGTCCCTTCCAACCTTGAGCATTCTATGATTCTATGAACATCTGCTCAGCTTTGAAGGCAAAGACTTTAGGACATAGTATTGGTTGTCACTTCACAATATTTTGCTTTTGAACTCACCAATCTGGCAAGGTTGCAAATCCCTGCTGATAAGGAGACCCAGAATGGACAATATGATGGTCCCTCCAGGGCACAGGAAGGGAGAGCCACCTCCACATCCCCCAAATATGTCAGATGAGAAAATAAAGCTTAACTCCTACAGGGAAATGAAGCTATTGGAGGTGCAAAGTTGGATAAATACACCTCGGGAGAAAGGAGTAAATATTAAGCAACAGTAACCTCAGAAACAACAAAAACAAGCTGTTCAAAAAAAAAAAAAAAAACAGCAGATCCCTCTAGTCTCAGAATGAATGGAGATGCCTGTTCGCGTTCCCTGAATCCTCACTAAAGCAAATCATAGCAGTTGCCTGCCTGTAAACAAGCAATTGCATGGGCAGTAAAGCTAACCAAATTATTTTCTATGACTCTTTTTTTATGGTTGGGTTTGCTGATAGCTAATAGGGTAGCAGAGCTGCCTATGCCATTAGGGCATTATACGATTTTTCTCCCTCATCTACTGTCTAGTGTCTAAAATGGCATAAATTTGTGCGGCAGCTTTTTTTTTTTTTCCCTTTTTTTTTTTCCCTTTGTGGAGACACACTAATAAAGCCTCTCTAGCTCCTCTCCTCATCTGCTTTCTCCTGAAGCTTATGACAGCCCAGACCAAAGCCCTCCTGCCAATCTGCCTGAATCTGATGGCCAGTCTCAGTAGTTGTTAGGAGGGCACGTGGGCATAATCCCCCAAACCTTCTCAACCTAAAAAAAGGGCTTGAGAAAAGACACCTTTTCTCTTTCTTACAGTTTCATCGAGCCTTATCACACTCAACTGAGAGTGATGTGAAAGATTCCTAGGGATTTCCTTCGCCGATCTTTCTTATGGACAAAGAGAGAGGGGAGAAAGTATGCAAGGAGATATGGAACTTCCAAAAAAATTTTCCAAACTCATTCTGAGAACACAGCATGGCACACAGTGTCCCTGCTCCCAATAGAAAAACTCACTCTAGCTCTCCCAGGTCACACTGGCAGTGGGTCTTGCAGCTGTTCTGTTGCTGCTAAGATAGCAAGGAGCCAGAATTAGCAAATTGATTCACAGTGAAAAAAAATTAAGAAAAATACAAACACCTCCCCTGCCCCACAAAAAACACCAGGCTTTTTACAGCAAGAATGAATTGTTATTCCCCGTTAATTCCCCAATTAGTAGAACAGGAGCTGCAATTTCTGTCATACTTCTCATACCTTTTTCCTCTTCCTTTGTTATCTACAGGCAATCATCTTTGGTTTTACTTAAGCAGATCCTTCTTTGGATGCTGGCCTAGGAACAGTTTCTTTTTAGTCTACATCTTCAAAGCTTTGCTAATGTAATAAATATTGAACTTGAAATAGTGAGGCAGAAGCTGTCCATGATACAGCCTAGTAAATATGCAGTGTGATACATGCTCCCAAATTGTGGAAAACCTAAAAAAATATTGTGTGAACTTTCCAACAGCCGTGTGTATAGCTAAAAGGACTTTGTCTACGGAGATAAAAGAGCAAAACAGAAAAACTGCTTCCATCAGCAACTTAGAACAGTGAGGAGCAGTAATTGGAAATTGTCTATGCCAAAGTAGGGAAGTTAGGTCTTCTGAAGCTTAACATCCTCGCGGCACGCTCATAAGAAAAAACAGAGTATTGTGACTAGTTTCACAGGCCTTTGTAAGTAACAGCTTCTGATTTAAGGACAGGCAGTTTCTACTAACAGGAATAATCTTCAGTGAGATAGATCATGATATGTACAGTCTCTGTGCTGTAGGCTTCATCTCCTTGTGAAAGGCAGGGTGCTAAATATAAAGCTATGGATGCTTAACACGTATTCATTGTCTTAAAATGAGGGTGTCATGCTGACTGTTTTTATTACGAAGTGCTAGCGATTTGGCTTAGAAGAGCTGAGTGGTCATAAGCAAGGTGTTTTCTGTGACAAGGTCGGCCCTGTCCAGGCAGTCAGGGCCCGTGTCCACAGCAGAGCAGAGGTGCTAGAGAGGGAGCAGAGCCCTCACAAGCAGCTCTGCACCCGGGTGCAGCCCAAGCGTGTCCGCAGCGCCACGCGCCCTCCGCGCTGCAGGAGCCACGTTGCTCTGGAAAGGCTGCACTGTGCCCCTCTCCACAGATATCATCTCCAGAAGAGATGACACCAGCTCAGGTCGTTTATAGCTTTGGCACCTCCATGCCGTACTTATTGCCCGGTGCCATGGTAGGGATGTATCCTGTGAGAACAGCAGGCACGCTCCGCCTGGGAGCCCGCTGTGGGGGAAAACAGCAGGATTACCCCAAAGGGAGATATCCGTCTTCAGCTGCAGAGGCGACCACCAGGGAGTCACAGGTTAACTTAAAAACACAGCAGATGTTACTGCACCTACGAAGGTAAACGGATGATTTCCTCCTCTTTTGCATGATTCCTTCGGTCATGAAACACGACGATTAAAATAACACAATGCTGAACAGAACAGAATTAAGCAGAAAAGCACGAGTTTCTCTGAAGACCTTTCTTTGAACCCATTAATTAAAGGTGTTTGGAGAAGCAAAGATGACCTTTTTTTTTTTTTTCTCTGCAGCACTCTGCCATGAAAAGCTCAGGAGCTTTTCTTGTGGATGGCATCTCTTCAGCAGAGTGGACAGTACTGAAGCTGTGTAGAGAGAAAGTAAAACAAAGGGAAAAAAAGGAAAAACACAAGTCCTTGGAGAAGCATTCCCTTTACATAATTAAATGGGACTTTGATTTCCCTGACACTCCCTGTAGGACTGTTGAGACATGACACAGGTCGCTTCCTATTAGACATAAAGCTACCTCTGGGAAGGGCACTGCAGGACACACTGTACCCTCACTTATTCCAGTGCGATCCAAAAGGTGTCACGGAGCAGAACATGTCCTATATGTTCTCATCTCTTGTGGAGTGGGAGATAATTGCATGATTCCTGCATTAAGTTCACCACTGCAACTTGTACATATTTGAAGTAGCTGTGATGCTTGCCTTCCGTTTTGCTACAGCAAGCTTAAAAGCAAAGATGCTCTTATACTTCACAGAGGTGGACTGAAAGCTACAGCTGCGGAAGGAACTAAATAAACTGAACTAGCCTTATCCAATCCTTCTACAGCGATGTGTACAGTTTAAGAGGTTTAGGTGTGCTTCTCTTTTCTGCCACACCAGCACTACCACAGCAGCTCTCCGCAGAATTTGTAGGAGTCTGCTAGTCTTCAGAGGCGAAAGGGAGCAGGGAAGCTGCCACATTTAGCTGCTGCAGACAGAGCGCAAGAAAGTAGGGTCCTGCCTGCTCTCACAGCAGGTCCAGTGAGGAGACAGGTGAGGATGGGCTGAAAGAAGGAAGGCGGCCTGAGAGGAAGCACCGCAGGGAGGGACTGTAATTCTGTTCCCAATGAGACCAGTTTAAGTGACTCGAAATTTTAAGGGCAGTTTGTACTTTCATTAAAATTGAACCTTGGAACTTTCTGCAGACTGTAGATCAATTACAAGCAAGTTAAAAACTAGCAAAAAACCCACTGATCCAGCCAGAGCAGACACCCTCAGCCAGTAATTCCCAAGTCACCTTAATAACTTCCAGTCTAAATTAATTGTATGGAGAAGTGCACAGTCAGACTTAATATCTTAAGGTAAGTGATGAAAGATCATACCATGTCTTTATGTCCCCCAAGGTAATTACCATCCCATTTAAAAATCTAGCACTCTTATTTTTAGTGTGAGTTTGCCCATTTCCACTGTTAGAGCTCATTAAAACTTTGCCTGTCCACACAACCTATCCCTGCATATTAAGTCACCTCGGCTCACTTGAACGGATCGATTTGAGAACCTACCTTTTATTTTGAGAGACTTAATGATTTTTTTTTTACGTCACTGTTCTTTCAGCTCTCCCATCCTAAGTGTATTAGTACTAGGACAGGCCAAGTCAGTCCTGCAGGGAGCTCCCCAGCGCTGCCCAGCGGCAGAAGGAGCTTCTCCAGCCCTCTCTGGCCTCCCTCTGCCAGCCGGCCCAGGACTACGCTGGGAAAAGCCCTTCAGAAGCTTGCTTTCTTTCTCAGGGAACAGCATCCAGTAAGTAGGATCTGCCTTTCCTCCTTCCATGCGGCATGCTTCAATGTATGCTGTTCGTAACGCAATACAGGCTGCTTGGCTTAAATGATCTGCCTTGGCCAGTTCCTGTAATTCCACCGGTTTTTATTATCTGCAAACTTCCACGCAATGGCCTGGTATTTTCTTCATGCTACAGACAAGAATTAACCCTCTAGGTGAGGCAGTAGTATTTTCTTAGCTTCAGAACACTGTAAGCAGACTTGTATATCCTTACAGAAAACAGTCAGTGGCTCAGAGGAAATCAGTTTTTCTACTGAGACACATGCCACAGTTGCCCTAAAATATCAAATGTAATACAGCAGGCTCTTCCTCCACACACCCTTCACAGCTCTTCTTTGAGATACGTTTTTTTTTAAGAAACAACTAGAGATACACACTTCTTCTTTGGACTGAGGATACTACCCAAAGTAATGTTGGTGACTACAATTTGCAATCAGCACCCAAAATGCACAGAGGATTTTAATATTAAAAGTTTTGGAATTTAGTAGGAGCAAAAGATATTTAGAAAATAAGAGATAAAAGGAGAAAATGACTACAATCTTCATTATGGACAGCATAGTGAAATAGCTTTGCTATAACCAGACACCTTACAAAATCACACAAGTGCATAAGAACAGAGTATTGTTGCTTTTTTTCTTTTTTTTTTTTTTTTGCTTTTAATAACCTACACTTAGTGAATCTCTTTGGCAAATAATTCCACAAGAAAGTCAAAGTTAGTCTTGTAAATTCTGTCTTCTCATATGAAAGGAAAAGACAAATGGGTATGTAGAATTTATTGTTCCTCTGTCATTTTTTTTTCAGTATCTCTTGTTTCCAGTTCTTCTTTTAGACTGCGATCCATGACACACAGAGAATTCCAGTACCGATTTTCCGTAACAGGAAGCTCTGCCGGTTTGCATTCCTCTCTCGGTTTAAAGACACCACCATTGCACAGGCTAGAATCCTTCCAGGATTCCACATGCACCCAGTGCACTATTGCAAAATAAACGGTAGGTCCTGGCTTTGCTCACTTCTACGCAAGGGAAGTTCTGCCAACTTCCCCTGGCTGGTGGAGGAGAGATGGAGTAGAGAAGCAATCGAACAAGAAGCCTCAAAGGATTAAGAAATCACTTCAGTGGCTTCTCAGAGATAATCAGTGCATCATTCTCGCCAGAGAAGATGTAAAAAAAAATATATATATATATATATGTTGAACTGTTAAATAGTATAGGAAAAGCTACTTTATGGAGATGGAAAACCATTTGGAAAAAAAGAAGCTTCCTCCCTTGGGTTTTATTGCATGTGTTTAGGTTCAGCATATTACTGAGAAACTCTTATGCTAAGAAGTCAATAAATAGAGCAGTAAAATGTAGCTCTCTGAAACTTCAGCTGCAGAGCTGAACACTGTGCTTTCCAGTAAGAGCTACACGGCAGCCCGGTAGGTTTTTACGGAGGAAGGGCTGAAAGTCTGCTTACAGTAAGTGCCATTGGGCTTGGGCAGCATTTTCAGTCTCTTGAATTGTTTAAGTGTGCAATACTTTGGGATTATCCAGACAAAACAGGAAAAGCCTGAGTAACCCTTGAGTTTACTCTTTAATTCTGCTCTATGTCCAGAAATCTAGATTGAATAATCAACACTTTCATCACTCTTATTCTCCATGATCTGTGCTGACTTCATTCCAATTTATACATCGTAATGAATTACTGACACACCGGAACACTAATTCTCTGGGTATGATAAAGACAAAACAGAACATGTAATTTGCTGATTCATTTTCAAAAAAAAATCAAGCCATCTTAAATGCTGTTTGCTTTGGAGAAAGAATGAGGGCAAAAGAACATAAATCATGATGAGGTTAGTCAATTATTAATGTCACCTTTAAAATAAAATGTGGTCCAAAAATGTATTCTCTAATATGCACATCCGCATAAAAGTAAACATGTTGCTATGAAACTTAACAGGCAAAAGACACTGCCACAAAGTTAAAAAATTCTGGATTATTTTCCTGAATGTACATAATTGCATTTCTGGCTGAATCCTGACCTGCACACCAGAAACTTTTTATGTGGAATGGCTTAGCTAAAAACCAAAACTCTTCACTAGTAAGTGGACTTTCCTGGATAACCAACAGAAGTTTAAATGAACTCATCGCAAGAGTTAGGAGGAACTGAACTGCAAGCCTCTCAGATGAGGGAGATTCTTCCAGGACGTACTGAGACAAGGTTACGGTGCCCTGTTGCCTGCTGTTTCAGAGAGCTGCAACCTGGGGAAGAGACATCCACATTCTGCACCCAGGTGGGTGAGAGGCAAAATGCTGAGATATTTATTTGGATAATGAAGGAGAGATGAACAGAGGAGTGACCTACAGAGAGGCCCGGGGGCCCTGCATGCTGTTTTTATGTTGTTTGAGCAGCACCTCCGCTGCTAACACTAGGAAATGGAGTGTGTGTAACAGTGTGTGAGGTCCACAGGCTGAGCTTTATTAAGAACATCATGAAGGGAGTGGAGAACTCTGAAGTTATTCCTATTTTATTTCATCTGATTGTATATCTGACTATTTGTGGTTTGTTTTTTTTTTACCGTAAACATTCATTTTTCACTTCAGTAAAACCCTCCAAAATTTTAAACTGTAATTCTCTTAGGTAGATGATTATATTCAGCAAATTATGAAGGTGTCCTTCCCCTGACATGATAATGTTCGTCAAGTCAAATCATCTTTATATATTCCACAAGTGAACACAGATGTCATATTCAAGTCAGACTTAAGAAAGCGGACAAAAACCTTTCTATCTGCTAACAATTCTGTCATGCATCATCATAACAAAGCAGTTTGAACCACACACTGCAAATAAGAGCTAAATTAATTTAGAAATTCAGTTAAACTTTTGAAGAATTTTTTAACACTTCAAACTGACTCTTATCTAGATACTGAAGACCACTCATTAGTGCTCATATTTGCCAACATAGTACAGCAGAGGTTATTTTTGTGTATACTTCTGTAACGTGGTTATTGTTTAATAACCACGAGGACTCCTTCTAACATGGACTCAGAGCTAAATGGAACTAGTTAAATTAACAAATGGGATGTTGTTCTACAGTGTGAATTGATCACAATGACACACCGAGAGAACTATTTTGTGTGCTGCAAATAGATTCAAAATGATGGTAATATTACACACTTAGCTGATCTTAATTCACAAGTGAAAATAAGCCTATGGGAAATGCTTGCAGTGTCAGTATACTTTTATAACGTAGGTCTGTGTATAAAGAACATGTAATAGAAGTACCTGCACACATACACAGCCATGCATGGTTAATATTTAAATTCTGGATTTTTCCATTAGCTAATATATCTAGCGGGAAAGGACAAAATAACTTGAACAAATCTCTACCTTCTCTCATTTTGTCTCTATTAACTGAAAATCAGAGCAGTGTGTTACAGAAAACTCCCAAAGTTCAGCTAGTTTGTTAACTTCCTGTTTCTTTTCTGGTAGGAAAAAAAAATAGTGAAAAACGATTAATAAAGCAGTTCGCATACTATTTCAGTTTGACAGCAAAGGATAGCAAACCTCTGTAAGATATTTCCTCAGATTTGAGAGGTTAAAACATTTCATAGCAATCTAAAATGATGGATACTTGTTTGGACTGAAGATTGATCCATCACCATCCTACAGTCTGCAGGGACAAGAAGGCTATTTGCCTTTCTTCCCTTCCCTCCTCTTGATTTTACCACTTGCGAAAGGTCCAAGATTACTTGAACTGAAGACTGGATTGGATAAAGGGAAGCACGTTTTCTTTCTCAACCCAACTGCTCTACCTTGTCTCCTCAACAAAACTAAAAACCAGTTGCAAGACTCCTCCTAAGGGTCTTTCATTGCTGTGCATTTAATAACAATTTATGGGTGAGTTTGGAGCTCCCCGTTCAGTATTCAAGGAACAGAGAGTAAGTAAACAATTCCACAGTGAAAGAGAAAGCAATGTTTGCAGTTAGGTGCAACACCTTCTGTTAGATCAATGGGTATGTTGAGGTGAACCTGAGTGAGGTTTTGGCCATAAAATCACATGTGAAAAAATAGAATAGCAACAGCCTACTTGAGAACTAGATAGCTATCTAGAAAAATCGAGAGCCATGATAATTACAGCAAACCACCACCTAGACACTAAATGTTGCTACCTGAATTGGACTACACAGGATGAAGGCAACAGCCAAGATAAACATGACATCTTTTTAGTAGCTTTCACACAGACAGTAACTTTAGACCTACTGTTAAAAGCACATGACTAAAAGCCAATTCACATCTGTGTAACTACGCTATTCTGTAACTATCTGTAAAACCAGAGTATCAAGTTTCTATCTGTTCCACCAGAAAAAGCACACAGCAATTACATTAAACTGTGTAAACCACATAAAAGACTTCAAAGAAAAGAACTGTAAAGTACAAAGGATTGCACAATGAATAACATTTGAAGGAACAGCAGAAAAGACATGCACTCTTAAGCCCAAAGAATCCACAAGTACCAGACCTTTAGTTTTTCACCCCCAGCAAGACTTCCGGAGAAAAATTTGGATGAAAAACAGTGCAAACAGAAATTGTGGATGACACAGCACACAAACTGACCTGAAGACTACTTTATTTTTGAGATCAGCAAAACACAGTTTACCAAAACTATGACACCTGAGCCAAAGCAGGTGGGAGAGGGAAGACAGCATCCTTGTGGTCTGAAGAGTCCCTCCCGGGGCAGCAAGGATATTGGCTTACACGGAGGATGCCGGCGCAGGCTTGGGCAAGGACAACAGCAGGGCTGCTGGTGGAAGTGCCAGCTCCCAAGTTTCCAGCCCTTGAGGCAGGCAACAAGTCCAAGGTGAGGCCCATCTTTTCCTTTGATTCCAGGTACCAGGAAGGAATGGGTTTCTAGCTTCTGGACAGGAAGCACAGACCCTACAGCAAAAACTCTGCAAATAACAAAAATGCCCAAGTTGGCAAACGAGCCAATGGAGAACAGAGCAAGTTAGTGAGAGAACAACATGCCAGATATAGATAGATAGATAGATAGATAGATAGATATGTGCTTGTGTCTGTGCAATACCCACACTTCTAATAGAACTTAGCTATACGCCAGAACTTTCCTATTGATCATCGTAATTTGAGCCATCAATGACAGGTATTCTCAGGGTGCACTTTGTACCACTGTTCACTAGGCTTGTCGTCTAAATAGTTATCCCTCCCTTGGGGAATGATTTACCCCACTTAAGAGGCAGAACACTTCAAATATTGGTAATTTTCCACATGTGTCTTTGACTGATATAGCCTTTATTGTAGCTAATGGCACCTCCTGGAGAGACTTTGGGACCTGCTCCTGTTGACTAATGTTAGTTAAGGGAGTGAAGATTCTCAAATTACTCTCATTAAATAAAATCCAGAATATTAAGATGAAAGAAGAGCAGGAAAAGCACTGAAGAACCAGCACTACCAGTATGAGAACAGTCTGAGACTCTCCAAGCAGCGTTTGGGCTTTTGTAACAATGCTGATAATGATCCTACACGTACAGAGCATCTTTCATCCTGACGGATTCATTTATGGCCCGTATTCATACAATGGAAATAACTGTTCTCCCTCCTGCCAACTTCCACAGTGAATTGCTGCCTCCAGACGAAAATGTTGCACTATGTGAGTTATACACCACAACCAAAATGAATTAGGACAGGCAGTGGCAAGTGCTATAACAGTCAGGTAAGAAGCATAGTAGGAAATTTGAAATAAACAGAACATAAATAATCAAAGCCATGGTCTGGTCAGAATACTGGGATCCAAAATAGAGAAACTTTTAAAATGTATCATGATATTAGTCACTGAAATTTTACATTTGAATCTCCCGTGGAACTTCTGGCCCTCCTGTGGATTCTCTTGAAGTGTGCTTATAAGGGCTGCCCTCAAAATCATGAGCAACCAGCCAGATGAACCTGAAATGGCTGTTTCTGAAACGTGGAAGTTGACATGTTAGACACCATATCTGGAAAACACTGACTTTTAAGTTGCATCTGATATAAAATAAGGATTCTAACCAAGAAACATGGATGCATATTTTAAAGACAGAATACTTCTTACCAGGTTCAACTACCCTCTTTAATGCAATTTGTTTCAGGCTTCACCCTGCATTCTTACTGGATGGACAGGGAGGGACCGAGCGGTGGCATAGGCAGGGACAGGGAAGGCTGGTGGTGCCAGCAGGGCCCTGATGGCACTTAAAGCAGGGACTATACCTCCCGTTTTGCTCTAGGAAAGCCAACTCCACGGTAGAAGATGTCAAGGCCTGGAGTGCATTGCCCGTGCATGAGTTTAGCTGGCTAAGGCTGAGGAGTCTCACTGGCTGCCTCCCAGGCCAGTTGCACTGCTGACAAAAGCTGTTGTGAAGCTGAGACCAAGGGCCTCTCCCTTAGGAGCTGCTCAGAGGCTGAGGACTCGCACCGGCCCCTGCCTGTGCAGCGCTGTAGCCGGGTCTCCCCGAGTCGGAGATGCACCCGCGGTCCCACCTTCCCAGCTTGAACCTGGGGCCACCACTGGGCTTGCCGGGAGACCCCTGGACTGAGTCTGACCTTGATGGCTGTCTCTGACCTGAACCTGCTGCTCTGTATCCTGGCTCCTTGTTGGCAAGGTGCCGGCTCCTCCTTCTCTTCTGGAGCAGCCAACCCTTGCTGCGGGCTGACGGAGCGAGGAGGTGAAAAGCCCAAACCTAGTCCTGCCTCCATTAACGCCTTTAACTTTACTTTCCAAAATGTACTTTCCCACAATTAAACTGACTTCCAGTTTTTGCCTTAAGGAATAGGACTAATGCTGAATGGGGAAGTTTCATTACACAAAAATAAGTATCTCAAATGGAACTGGAAGGAAGTAGCCTTCCACCACTCCTAGGGAAAAACCACTGTGTTTGCTCCTCCATGGGCTCACCGTAACAACTAACAGTAGTAAGGCTGAATACAAACCAGATGCTTGGTGGAGGATGGACAATCTCTGATACAAGATCATAGGGTAGGGATTCATCCTTTGTTACATCTTAAATGTTAAATATATTCCTTTGATATGATATTTATACCCATTTTGGTATGATATTTCTACCCACACTAATACTATTTGACGTTAATCCAATCCCTTCAGAATATGAAGGATGGATCCTTCACTCATGAAGGATTTTTACTTGAAAAACACCTAAACTGCAAATGAATCCAAATATCAATCATGCAGGGAAAGCATGTATTAGGAACACGTAAATAACAGCTTTTCTTCTGGGAAGAAAACAAATCTTCAGTTCCTGGCAAGGAGGCAAACCACTATTCCTGGCAACTAAGACTTCAGAACAATAATGTAAACCAATGAATCAGAATTTGTAACGACAGAAACAGAATTACACACAGCCCTCTGCAAGGGTTTATAGGAGAAATTAAACATAACTACATTACCAGTACCATGACAAATGCACCTAAGCTAGAATACACATGATAAAAACAGTAACTAAAACAAATCGTAACTATGAAAATGTTTTTATCATTTAAAAAAATAGTTTTTATCCATCTGACTGTTCAGGTTACTTTTTTCCCAGTGATATTGAGCTGAACTGGCTAGTCAGCAATTTCAGTACCATTAACTGCTAATGCCAAAAGAGGCTTTTATTTTTCACTTCAGTCAGGAAATGATGGACAGTTGTGCCAGGGTTTATATAGATTTTAGCACTAGAGAGACTGTTTTTTTACTCTCTGTGACTTTGCTCAGTGTGGCTTGGCAAAACCACGGGTGGCACTAGGAGGAATTTATTTAGCAGGCAGAATTCGGATCCTTTGTTCTTTTCTTGGTAGAAAAAGAATACAAACATAACTATCAGTGACTGAATCTTCTTTGGAAAAGGTGCTGTTGTCATAAAAAGAGCAGGGGTACAGGATCTCTTTTAAACTGTAACCAGGGTGAGGGAGAAGATACAAGAGAAACAGAGAAGCATGTATCAACCATTCTGCCAACTGTCATTCAAAAGAGCAAAGCGTATATTCCTGCCTATGTAAACTGAGCATGATTGATTAATTGATTAATCAAGATTAAACATGATTAATTGAAAGTATCATTTTAATTGATGTGTGAGGCAGCAAGCAAAGCCTTTCCTTTTTCTACTGAAAACCATCACGTCTTGGTCACATATGCAATCACCCCCCCTTCAATGACAGATTGATTGTAGATTATAAAATCTGGGTAACAGTCAGTGCACATGCTGATAAAACAAAACGATTTTGCAAAAGCATTACATGGCCATGAAGAGCTGATCTTCATCCATTGTGATCAGTTCCTGAAAGACTTTTTTTTTAGGTAGATGCATTATTTTTTATTATTTATGCTGATGTAGTTGACTAATTACCTCTTTAAACAATATAAGAGCTAGAACATGAATATTCAGCTTGTAACTTCCATTACAGTGTTTTGAATTGTGCTTACACAAATAGGCAAAGTGTTCCCTTCTAAAGAAGAATTAAAATTTGCATCATGCCGAACAACTAGACTTTTATGAGAGCTGAACATTCATGTGCTAGTGGTGCTTACTGAATGAGGAATGTTACTGAAGTTCTTGAGAATCATGGAGGCCAAGCAAATGGCCTCCAAATGCTTGTATATATACAGCCCAAATGCTCTAATATAATTAACTGAATTCTACCTGAATGTTGGAATGAAAACCAGCAATCACAAGAATGACGTTTTCTTGACCAAAAAAAAAAAAAAAGAGGAAGAATATCTTAAAAAACAGCAATTGAAAAATCCAGGAATACAATCTATTTTTTACTCTGTTGCTAAAAGTTTTGTTCTTACTTACAGGCTGTCCCACTGACATCTTTGATATTTAGCATTCAGCAGAATCCATTCAAAATTTGCAGGTGAGTATCTAAATGAAAAAAAAAAAAAACAGATCAGCATTGAAAAATTGTTTTTAAAATCCCTTAACTAAGATGCATTCTTTTGCAGAATGAATACTCCTTGCTATCTCCACTAAACAAATAGGATATCATGCAAAATGGCAAGCAGTTTCAAGGAGGCTGTTTTCTTTTTGAAGAAGTGGGAGGTGGAAGATCACTGAGAGGAGCAAACACTCAAGCTGCTTAACAGAGAATGGAAACAATGAAATCTGGTATCCTATGGCTTTATGTTTTGGGTCGTGCTCTGTCTTTTCTCTCGTTTGATACGGATTCTGTTTATGCAGCATATTTCCCCTCAGTGAGAGGGGTCTTCCTCTTCTATCCAGACATGCAGGTTTGAAAAATAAATAGTAACGTACTAGATTTGTCAGTCTTTCCTCTCTGCCTAATTGTCTGCAACTGCTCAGGAGGTTCAAAAATCCTAAGAGGTGGTGTTCAATACAGACAGATGCATGCAGCATAATCACAGGAGTTTTGCTTCCCTAGGACCAAAGCTAAAATCCATGGGAAAACATGCTCAGCTTTAATCAAAGAGCAATAACTACAACTCTGTGACACAGGGCCAGGCAATCTAAAAAGCCTTACAGGCCCTGAGGAGCCTCCACAGGGGCCTCCCCACACAGCCCTGCCACAGGCCCCATTTCAGGTGAGCCCTGGAACATCGTTCCTCGCCCAAATTACATTGCAGGTCCAGCTGTTTCCAGTCCCATCTCTGGTCCGTCACTCACACAGCCCTTGTGCTGGATAGGTGTGGACCTGTGCTGTAGCTCTGTCTCCAGCCCTGCCTTCTAGATGGACCCGCTGGAGATAAGCTCTAGTTTTGTCGCCGCTCCTGTCTCTGTTGCTCCTCACTGGACTCCCTGGATGGCCCCTGGACCTGATTCACCACCTCACCTTGCCTGGGCCTCTCCATGGGCCTGCTGTTACCAGCAGCCAGTGTTCACAGAGAGAGGTGCTGCTCTGGTCACGGAGAGTGCCCTTCTGGCCATGGCCACCCTCAGCTCCAGGTTCACCTCCTCCCACAGAGCAGCCCTGCGCCTGCTGCCCCCTGGCAAAGGCTTCTGAGGAGACGGCTAGATCTGAGAGGGGTTCGTATTGGACTGCCTGTGATCAGCAAATTAAGAAATTAACTATTAAGACCATACTAGCCCAACATATTTCTTGTCTCAGGAAGAAAACAAATAATAACATCATGTACATGGTGTTCTTCAGTCTGAAGAGCAACACAGGAAAATAGGGCTTTGTTTCCACAAACAGGAGATGCACAAGACCTTCTGCCCAAGAAACTTTTAATAGTTTTTAGCGAATGTAGAGGACAAGCAAACTCCATAAAAGGACAATTTACCATGACTTGTTATCCCTGACAGACTTTTGTTTTCTTTTTTTAGGTAAGACCTAAATTTGTTACTCATCCAATCTAGAAAAACTGCTGTGCAATTTATGCTTTAGTACCAAATCAGCTATTTTGTGTCAACTCCTTGCTCCTTTCCTCCTCTCTCAGTCTGACTCTTTGGAGCAATACTTACTGCTGTCATGTAAGATGAATTCCTCTCAGTCTCACCACTAACACTGCGGTGACTTTAAGTCAATGGATCCTAGTCCAAATTACAGGAGGACATTGTATCTTGAAATATCTTTTGGTACCAGGTGAAGGAAACATCTTTTAATGGTATTTTTCTTTGTCCCACTAGTAAGGAGAACTATGTCATTTAACGAGACATATAGATGCACCCTGTAGCCTTGGGCAAGCTTCAACAAAATCAGTGGGGCACAGAAATATATAGCTTTATACTGCTGATCTGTCCCATATCATCACTTCCATCACCTGCTTTTCATCTTAAAAATCCTGTTCAATTACTAATCTAAGGTGTACTGAACTGGTTTTCATAGAATCACAGAATCCTTAAGGTTGGATGGGACCTCCAGGGATCATCTAGTCCAACCCCCTGCACACGCAGGGTCACCCAGAGCATGTGGCACAGGGCTGCGTCCAAGTGGCCCTTGGAGATCTCCAGAGACAGAGACTCCACAGCCTCTCTGGGCAGCCTGTTCCCGTGCTCTGGCACCCTCTTTCCTCCTGATTATCTTACCTTACAGTACACATTACTCTGAAGGGCTTAAGCATTTATACTGGGAGCAATTGTTCCTCTAGGCATGCATTGCCTTTTTATTTTTTTGAGAGTGAGTGTATGTGTGTGTATATGTGTGCAGTGTTAGGGTACATAACCATATGGGTTGACAGAGAAACATTTCTGGGAGATGACATGCTATGCTGCTACAGATGCAGAATTAAGCTCTTTGAAGGTTTCTTTACAAAAGCGAATCCAATTTCGTAAATATATTCTCACTTTCATATAAAAGTGTTTATAATAACTGACATAACTTATTTTTTCTGTCTCTACTTTCAGGAAATATTTTCAGGAATTTCTTCTGTTCTGTGGAACACAACAAATGGTGGAACATGAAAGATTTCAGCTCCATGACCCAGAGGTGAAAGATGGACAGACAGGTAACTTTTATACAAATCACCGATCCTGAGAGCACTGCCATTTCTGTCTAGAGGAGACAGAACCTAATGTGTGTACCTAATGGCTAATCTCTCTGGGAAGTATTAGATTAAAGATCAACAAACTGTAGACACTGAGTGCTTGCTCCCAGGCACCGGCTGACTCAGTGATTACTCCATGGGAAAACAGCATCAAACAGAAGGATACCATCACAAATATTATTGGATGCCAAGTGACATATAGCTAAATGCACTGTTTATGAGAACAAGGAGTCTTCCTTGCAAGTGAGAACAATGGCAAAATAAAGGATACTTGGAACTCTCTAAAGTTAAATCTCTCAAGACAAAAAGTGTGCCTCTATCCTGACACAAGCAAAGTGCTGTAGAAACTCAGAATATCATGGATTAAAAAAAAATCTCTTGGAGAGAAAAAGAAACATTTCTCTCTTCCATGCCAAAGGAAACCTGAGACTTAAAAAACTAAGGACCAAGACTGTGACAACGTGCTGCGCCTTCCTTGAAGCACAGTGCTGCAATGTAAATTACTGCCCAATTGAGGGTGCGGGTCAGAGATGTTAGATTACTCCTTTATTCCTTCCAGCTCCTCCTCTAGGAAATACCATAAATATCATAAATGGCCTCTTTTCTTCACCACTGATCTGGAAACTTGCAGTTAATTAATTTCCCGCCATTCAACATAAAGGTTTAGGACTGCATCCAAGTTTCTTTTTTTTTTTTTTTTTCAGTGAACATCTAGCAGTAAATGGGATCTTCCCCAGGCTTAGCAAACAGTCTATAACAATGACTGGCAACTCTTTCCAAGGTCACTACAGGTCACTCAGAACTGAGATTCACAACTTACCATTTGTACTTCAGAGACCTTTTCCAGACATGAGACTTCCCTCATGGCCTTTGAGTTCAATATGAGTTGAATTTAGCTGACCCTCACCTAAGTGCAGAGACTGGCACAGTCCAAAAGCAGTCAAGGTATGTGGACAGTGTGGTGTTTCTGCTATTCCAGCCCGTCTCTAGACGAGAATGTAAAAACCCCATAACCAGGAGAGCAAGCCGGCTGCATGGTGATTACAGCACAGAAGACAACTTGGATTCTGGCTCACGCTTCTTGAACTACTATTGTATCACTGGATTATAGAATAGAAACATCAGGAGTAATCTTTAGAGCAAAGGGAGCAAATGTAAATCTTTGCAGAATATATATAGAACTTCAAATTGATTTAGCATATAAGGTCCCTTCAGTAGCAAAACTCTGCAAAAGCAAAACTAGTGTAACTGCTTCTTTTTATTTTGGCATTTTGAGCTAGACAGATAGCTAGATAGATAGCTAGATAGACAGACCTAGATAGACAAAATATTTTATGGTACTAATTACAATGGAAATCTATGTGGAATGCTGACTTAATTTATGCCCCGCTGTTGCAACTGCTTTACTTATACATTTGTTTGCATGACCAAAGCCTTAGCCACGCAGTGAAATTGCTGTCAAGTGTATCAGAAGACAGGATGAAATGGCTCTGAGAGCATGGTGCAAGAAATCAGAGGGTCTGTCAAACAGTAGTGATAGCCCTAAACCTCCCCTCAGGCAATTCTGAAAATGAAAAATTGATTTATAAAACCTAGTAAAATTGTATGTTGAATAAAACAACATTGTCTGGGTCTCTTTATGTGGCCTGCCTGGGCAACCAGCCAGTAGTCTGAAATAGTTTAATATTATACCAAAAAACTTACCTGTAAAATCAATCACTGTAGATGCTGCGTGGGAAGTTCAGGGCAAGGGTGAGGCAGCCAGTTACAAAGTGTTGTTCTTGTTTTAATAGTCTAGTAAACACACAGTTCTGTTCTGTGGTTCTTTTTTTACAACAATTTATCACTGCTGAAAAGAAAACAAAGTACTTGACAGTAAGCTATGAAAATCTACTTTTCATTTCTGGAAGATAAGGGAAACTGTTCCCTCTTTTTCTCCCTACCTCCTTCTCCCCCGCCAAACCATGTCAGAGTTGTCAATCTTTTTTTAATAAAGTATTTAATAAGTTCAATGCTACTCCTGTGCAATGAGGAATAAGGGCATTTTGTTCAAGAGAAAGATAAATTACTTAAATGTGATAACCAGTGAGATCAATAGTATAGGCAAACACGATGTCTAAGTTATGCTGTCCCCTCCAAAATGGACTTCGGCCTGATCCAGTAAAGTAGTTAGGACAATTAGAGGTACAAATGCTGTAAACTGAAATCCTGACAATCCTGCTCTGCTTGTAAATTTGTTTCTTACCATGCCTCACACTTCACATACATATAAATAAAAAGTATATTGATTTTCCCTGATATACCCAATGACTATACAATGCTGCTACAGGGGCAGAAACTAGATCTTCTCTCTCCTACATCAGCATCCTAACCATGCTCTGTCTGGCCGAATCAACTTGAGTTTGGGGCTATACCATATAGATTTGGTGACAGTAGCATTCTCCTGGCAGATAGATAATATGTATTTCAATCCCCTCGAGGTTGCATGACTCCTAGTGATTAAATGGTAGCCTATGACATAATGAGGTGCTTTGCCTGTAATTATTATTAGTGCAGCTGTAAAAGGTTTCTGTTTATAAAGTCCATCTGAAACCACCCTGAGAGCAATTCATCAGACCTAGAGGTGAGACACTTTCTAAGCATCCTTCTCCCATGTTTCATTTCCTATGGGCAAGCTGTGCTGGTTCTGTCACCTCTGCAGGGCACCTTCCTTTCCCTCCATACTCTCTTGGGATGCTATGCATCAGGTCTGGGTTCTGTATGCCACTTTAAGGACCAAACACCTAATTTTTAACCCTATCTCTTACCAGCTCGTTGTTGCAGTTTTCTCCTTCTAAAGGTAGGAGTGATAACTCTCACCTAGTAAAAGTGCTGACCCTTCTGTAACTGGAGCCTAAGAGAGACTTTTGCTTTCTCAGCAACAAGAACTGGGGTAGCACAAAGTATTCTTATTATGCGGTGAAATAGCTGATTGCATCCCTCGTGCTTTTAGATGACCTAATGTTGTACACAGCCCCCGCTTCTAGCTGACCCCAAAGAAAATACTGTCCTTTTAAAGATGCAGAATCACTAAGTAAAGGGTTGCTCATCCTGTTAAAAAGTGCAAAAACAATATAAGGAAGAGTGGCCATGCATGATGTACACATCAAAAGTACTTTTTTCTGATTTATGGAAATACCTGTCTGCTGTGATGTACTCTCTTCTTGCTGATCTATGCATTTCCTGGGGCTGAAAGAGGATACTCTTGTTACCACTGTGAAAATGATTAATAAACCTTAAAGCCCCGAGAACACATTGAAAATAAGGGCAAGAGAAAAAGATGCACTGAGCTCGAAGAGAAGCATTTAGTGAAAACTATTGACAAGCCGAGGATGTATCCTTTTGACAGCTCAGCATTTTGAATGTCCACTTTGGTGCTTACGGAAAGGAGGGGATATTGCGGCGGCAGGACACAGCCTCACCCAACACATTTCAGTCCTCAGCACAAAACCTCTTCTTCACTCCTGCACTTGCACACATCCCTGTCTCCTGAGTCTAAGCAAATTACAAGGCCAAACGCAGGTGGTGTTTTGGGATGCAGAGGAATGTTTGTCAGAGACTGTCCTTAAACTTGCCAAATGTTTCCATTTGTGACCCAGTGCAGTCAGCTTTGCAAAAACCCAGTATTTTAACTCCTTCGCTTGCTCTCTGCACGGAGGAATCAGACAAGCCACTTGTGTTTTACGTGAGCGGTTTGCTGCCTCCCGCATCGCATGTTGTTTACTGCACTGGATGGAAGCCCTAGGGAGAGCTTTCTGTAACACATTCAGCAATTAAATAGGTCAAGCTGCCAGCAAAAAGAAAAAGCTGACCCACATTGAGGAAATTATTTTTTCCGCTTTCTTTTCCTTCTCCCTTAATCCCAAATCTTAAATAAGGCAGTCTTTGGGGAGGGAGCTCGGAGGGCAGCAGTTTAACCCTGCGCAGCTCCCAGCACAGGGCTGTGGTGCCGGTTGAGGTGACACCTCAGCGTGACATGGTGCATGGAGAAGGTGACACCCTTGTCAGGCCCGCACACCAGGCCGTCCTGCCCGCCGGGGACAAGCACCGCCAGTCCTACCCCCAATTTCGGGGTATCTCCACCCAAACTGAGGACTCCGGGCTCCCTGGCTTGCCCCAGCAGCCATGCAGGCACGCAGTTGCACCACTTTATTCTGTAATATTTTATTTTACGTACTTTCCAAGGCAGAGAGACCTCCTTTTGCCTCCCTCCTCAATCCCGA
>NW_010581634.1:343900-394283 GCF_000705375.1 Tinamus guttatus
CCGCGGGGCGAGGGGCGCTGCCCGCGGGCTTGGGGCGGGAGAGGTTCCCGGAGGACGAACCCCTCCGTTAAGCAGCAGTCGCTGTTAGTTTTTTGGGGGTTGTTGGCTGTGTGCCCTAACTGCAGTGATTCGGCACTTCCAGCCTGCGTGGTAATTGGCGTCCCCGGGGGCCCGGCCGCGTTTTGGGGAGCCCCGAGCAGGTCCTGGTGGCCGGGGAGGTCGCAGAGCGGGTGGCGCTGAGCTGAGAGGTTAATAAATGCCCCAGCTGTTGCGATGGCCAAGCTCGCTGTGGAGCTCTGGGAGTAGAGCCGTGGGCCTGCTCCGCCATTTGGGGACTCTTTTGCAGAACAGACCTCTCTGGTCTGCAATCCACTTAAAATGCAACACACTTAAAATTCACGCAGTGTACCTGTAGCTTTTTTGTTGGATTTGGTTTTGCAGCATACACCTGAATAATCAGAAGCTAGGCCTTAATCTATGTCCATTTAACTGAAATTGAATGCAGTGTTTTAACTGGATATGTGTTCAACATGGAATCTGCTTAAGCTTCACTTGAATCACTTATTTTGGCAATGTGCTAAATAAAGGTGGCCGAATGGGAAAAATCCCTGTATCTAAATTGGTTCCATTGCAGAGGCCAGGTCAGGGAAAGACGGTAGGTAGCCAGGGTGCCACGTGTGTCATTTCTTGTTGCTCAAACACCCAGAATCCCTTTTCCCTCGATTATGAAAAGTTTGTTTAGGAGTTTGACTAGATGCCCTTGAAGCTGCAGAAGATGTTATCGTTGATACTGACTTTTGAGGAAATAGTTTGTAAATCAGCTTAAAACTGAGCGAGGAATGAGGTATGTATGTGTTCTTGAAAAGGATTTGTCAGCCTCTTCAGGCACCTTGCATTTGGCCTTGCTCCTTGTGCTCCTTGTCTCCAGGTATTTACTGCTGTATTCTGTGGGATATTTTCTACCTTCTAAAGCTGATTTTTTTTTTTTTGACAGGACTGCAATTGATGAATTGATAACTTTGGATTTTGCGAGGGGAGATAAAGTTGGGCTTAAAAGGAGATTGTTAAGGGATATACTTGTAAAATGTCAAAGAAAAGGGAACAGGGAATATGTTTGGAAGATGGCCAGTATTCACATAGTAGGAGGTGTACCAAAAAATGCCGAAGGGGCATCAGATAGGAAGGGCTTTAAGTCTTGGGGTAGGAGAGTGGATTGCAGGATCATGGGGCAATTCAGACGTGATGGGACACCAGGAGGTCTAAAGCAGGGCCTGCTGTGAGGTCAGGCCAGGTTGCTCAGGATTTCATCTAGTCTGGTCTTGGAAACCTCCAGGCATGGAGCCTGCACCACCTCTCTAGGCCACTTGTTCCAGCCCCGTCTGTCAAAACCTTTCTTGTTTCAGTTATCATGTGTTAGAAACCTGCTCCTGTTTTTGGATTTTTTAAAAATTATTATTTTTAGCCATGTAGGTCCTAATATTTTGAGGGTATTGAGTCCTTTTGTTTTTAGGACAGCCGTAGCAGTTAAATGTACGTAATGCCCTTGGAAGGTAGGCTCCTTGTACTTTCAATCTATTTTGACCTAATGATCTAAAAAGGAATGAATTCTGCTGTGTTTTTTTAACAGTAATCAAGAGCAGTGATAGAAAGGGAGAGGGAGTAACTTGCAGCTAGCTTGGATATCAGCTGTATAACAGATTGACTCTTAAGAGGGGATAATTCTTGTTCTCGCCTGAGGTGGGTCGAGCTTTATAGCCTGCCCAGGGCTCAGCACTATCTAAGTAAGCAAGTTCACTGCTGGCCTGGGATGTTTGTACCACTCTCTTGTGACTTTGCTACAGACATACTTCTTAAAGATTAATAAACTGTTACAGTGTTAGTAGAAAATGCATTTTAAAAATGCTTTTGTCTCCTCTCTTACCATTTAAAGAATTTCCAGGCTTAGAAAGTAATCCATGTTTCTGTTAAATCATTGCTGTGGTGTTTAAAAGTGAACTCTTAATGTAAAAGAGGCTTAATATTGTGTGCTTTTTGCTTCCCCTTTTTTTTAGGAGTTGGAAAGACTACTTTGATCCAGAAAGCTACTCAAGCCCTAAAATCTACAGGGGTTCCCCTTGATGGATTTTACACAGAGGAAGTCCGAGAACATGGCAGAAGAAGAGGATTTGATGTTGTTACTCTGTCTGGAAAACGAGGTCCTTTATCTAGAGTTAGGTACGCATGTTTTAATTGCTGTAAGGGGTTTGTTGTTCCCCCATAAGGTTGTATTTAGCATGCTTGAAGGTTTCATGGTCAGGTTCCTTGTTCAGTTCTCCTGCTCTGGTTGATATCTGTGCTCTATGTGTGGACTCTTGCACAGGGAAACGCTGGAAATGTGCTAGAGGGTGTTCTCCCTTGCTCTGCGTTTCATACCCAAGATGTGGGATTTGCTGCAGAGCCCTTTCTCTTCTAAAGTCTCTTGGCTCTAATAAAGAATCAAGTCTCTTTAGGACATAGTGAGTAGTAGCTTGTAGTAGGCAGGATTGTTTCTTCAAAAAAAATGCTAGGAGGAAAACTTTGTTTCCATTGGCTTAATATAAGGGGACAGAAACTGAAAATCAAGGAAAACATCATATAACATTATTTTAATGAGCCCCTGTCTGGCCTACAAATCCCACAAGTGAGTTTTAAGCAAATGAGGGCTTTAGAGCCCTACCAAGAGGCCAGGGGGGCGCACAGTCACACCTCATTCTGTCGACTTAGCGTTCCATGCCTCCTGTTCCATGCCAGGTGTAACATTGACACCTCATTCAGACAGAGCTGGCCAGACTAACTAGTTTAAATACTGCCAATGGAGGGAGTTTGTCAGGACAGTGTGATGCAGCCTGGGCAAACTGTTGAAGAAATTTCCCAAGATTGTTTTAAGGTTTTGCATCTTACAGAGAGCTGAGGCTATTGCAATGACGCTGTTTTCAGTGTCTGTTACTTAATTTAAAGCTTGCTCTTATATCTGTGTGAACTGCAGGCGCATATTTTGATTTCAGTATGGTACCTTCTGACTTTTAGATCCCCTTGCCCTTTGGTACGTCGTTCAAATTTACGCTTGCATAGTACAAAAGTAGCTTAAGGTATATTTATCATTAGAAAGTAGACTGTGCTATCTGCAGTATGACTTAGGGTGTGGTTTGCAGATTTTCTTTTCTTAGAAGAATTAAGGGAATTCGACTTATTAGGATAATGGCTTTCGAAAATCCACTCTAATTGACTGCAGTAAATTCTCACTAAATTCATGTTGCTTAGGAGGAATTGTTTGTTTCTTTTTAAAATTCAGTTCTGATTCCTCTGCTTCAAGACCTGATTGTCGAGTTGGACAATATGTTGTAGACGTTGCTTCCTTTGAGCAGTTGGTTCTTCCTTTACTGAGTAATGTGAGTATTACATTAAAGCTGCTGAAAGATGAAGGCTTTATGATGAGCAGTGTTCTTAAAGAGCCCTCATAGGCCCTAGTTTTGGGTGGTAATAAATGACCTTTCTGGGGTTTGACTGATTCTGATTGACTTTAGGGAGCTGGATGGGCAAAACTTACCTGTTTTTCTTTACTTATAGTGGTGTTTGAGAGCCTGCTTTCCCTCCTCATTCTTGATCTGACATCCTTCTGTGAGCAGGTCCTCGTGAAGTGAAAGACAGGTGATAGGAAGCCACCATTTTGCATAGGAAAGACAAATGTGAAACGTACAGCTGGCTTTGCTCACACAGAACCAGGAGGCATCAGAGGTTCAAGAAAAAGGATTTTGCTGCTATTTTTCCTCTTAAAATCCTTTTCCTCTATCATACTGATACCTGTTTTCTTCCAGTAGCAACATTTGTTTCTTCAATCTAGGAATTATTTTTAATTGCTACTGTATGAGTACCTGCAGATCGTTAGCGTTTTAATAGCTAACAGCAGTCCAGTAACTTGAAACTTAGCCTGCACTACAAGGAGTTCTTTGGCTGTGACAGAAAAGGGACCTATTTTTTATTTTAAATTATTGTTTTTTTTCTTTCTGAATACTGTGTGCTCAAGGCACATTCTCTAAGTTAAAATTTGCCAACAACATGTGGTTGTGAGATTCTTTAACCCAACATAGTATAAATTGGGGGTCTGGTTTAACGTATACACTACACACTAACACAGACAGTATTTCCTCATTTAAAACTTTTATTAGAGACAGCAGCTGGCTGTTGTAGAGTGAATTAGTTTGATGTATTCGATGTGATTCCTTCCTTTCCACGCAATCTTTTTTGCCGTCCTTCCCCTAACATGTTATTATAGTAGAGCTATTAAGATTTTTTTTTTCCTCCCTTTTTCCCCCTCTTGCCCACCCTAACATTTCCCCCTCCAAAATTAAACAAGAATAGATCTGATGTTGGCAGAAGCATCTTACAAACCGTGTGCAGCAGCTGCTGAGTTGTGCTACTAGAAAAATCCTGTAGTGAGTTTCTACACTGTTGAAGCCCAACGGGCCAGGGAGTAAGGAGCTTTGAAAGAGCAAGAAAATAAAGAGGTGCAGGGAGCAAGAAGGAAATTGAGGATCTGTTCCTTGTTTTTTTACCAAGGAATGTAAAAGTGGAAGAGTAGATAATTTAAATAAACAAGTCTTCATTAAGCATGGGCTGTCCTCTGAGTCCTTGTATTGCTGCATTAAATTGTGTGAAACCGAGCACAAACCTTAGTAGTAGAGAGTGCTGGTGAGGGTCAGTTGTGCTTGACCGTTCTTACTGAAAGCACTTCTGGTGGATTTGAGGGGTATGTGATCATGCAGGTGGTAAGAAATGGGAGGGAGGAGAGTGAGAGGAGGAGGGCAGACTTGCAGTAAGATGAAACAAATGAAGAATTAAGGCAGGAGGACCAGGGGTATGGGCTGGGTGGCTCAGGGAAGCCAGGAGCAGGTGTGTGCCATGTAGTCTTGGGGCAGCTGCAGCTCTCAAGGCTTGGACTGCAGTGAGAACAGGAACGGGTCCTAGAGAAGCTCTCTAGACCCTTTGCCATGCAGGACTGGGGATTCTTTCAAAACAGAAAGGTCTGTTTCTCCATGTGAGACCTAGTGATTCGTATTGGCTTTTTATTTCACTGCTCTGTGAGCAGGGTGGGTTGAAAAGATTTTAGCGTGCGTGCTACAAAGTTTTCCCACAAACAAATACTTGTCTTCAAGGGAAAACGTTTAGTTTTTTTTTTCTTAGGATCTGTATGATATGGTTGGTATCGGTAGTTATTCATGGATTTACAGTTGCTTTCTGACCTGAGTTGATTTGTTTCCTGTATCTTAAATAACGGGGTGCAATTCTCAGTTACTTTCCTCCAACCAGGGTGGGTAGTGCACTTCTCTTCCGTTGAATAGTTCATTCACTTCCCAAGTTGTCTCCATCCTCGTGCAATAAGTAATATAATGAGCATAAAATGGAAGAAAGATGATTATTCTGACATGATGGAGGAGAATAAGTGGAATAACTAGCCATACCAAGAGGATTGCTGTATTTGACCTTTTCACCCTTTGTTTTATTTTATTTTTCTTTTTCCTTCTTTCCCCCTCCTGTTCCCCACCCTCCCCTCCCCCCCCCCAAAAAAAGCTGCCTTTGTGGGGCTTCATGTGGGTTTTTTCTTGTACGTTTTCTGGTTTTGGCCAGATCTGGAGACTCCCTATTGCAGTGTTGCAAGCTGCTGCCTTGCTCGCTTTGCTGTAAAGTTCTCTTCTCAAATCTGATGTTCATGTCAGTTTTGTGGCAAGAGCCGAAGCTGTAGATCAGCCAGGAAAGGAAGGTGCAATGTGAAGGACTCACTTGTTTATGGAGATGTCACCATCCCTCTGTTTACACTTTTGGCTCCTGACTTGCTGTTTCACTTGGACAAACTGTTTTGACGTCTTGAAACTATATCGTGGTGCTGCAAGTACTGGAGACAGAGGGAAAGTCTCCAAACAGCCCAGCCTGGGTTTGTTCCCTTTTGCAGGGCTTGGCGCGTGCCCGAAGGGGCTCAGCCGGCAGAGTCAGAGCTGCTTCCATTTCATACTGAAAAGATGACTGGGCTGAATTCAGGCATAAACTTTATATATGGGGAGTATCTTCACATATATCAACATAAAGTAAAATTCCTAATCCTAATCTTGCAAAAAATCTTTGCTGAAATAGAAGTGGCAGGTTTATGAGTCACCAGCAGCAGTTTTGACTGTGCGAGTCCCTGCAGTGTTTACGTTGAATTGGTTTCTTTTGGGAGGGTGTCTTTTTGATGAGAAGTTACTGCATTTATTTGTTTTAAGTTCAGTGTGGCTTACAGTCTTTTGCTGAACTTTTTCACAGGTGAGTCCTGGCAGTGATGCAGAGAGAAAAATCTGTGTCATAGATGAGATTGGTAAAATGGAACTCTTCAGCCAGCCCTTCATTCAAGCCGTTCGTCAAATGCTGAGCGGTTCGGGGACTGTGATACTTGGGACTATTCCAGTACCTAAGGGAAAACCACTGGATCTTGTTGAAGAAATAAGAAGTAGAAAAGATGTTAAAGTTTTCAATGTGAGTAGTATTAAATATTCTTAAAGAGCCTTTTGTTCTAGGGTGCAGGTTTGTATTTGGCTCTCTTTAAAATCTAATTGTTGCCACCACTAGGTAGTTGTGGTTAGCTCATGTGAAGTTGATTTTGTAGTTTCCATTCTGTTCTTAATGGACAGATGTTTACCTTACTAAAAAAAAAAATCACCATTGGCACTTACTGTAGCAGTTTTACAGAGCTGTCTTAGCTTGTGTGGGCTGTACAAGTAATGAAATGGTTGTTTTTAAAGGTTTTCTTGTAGTAATATTATTGCCACGTAAGTATTCAATGTTCTTAAGCATAGTCAGATTTTTGTGCAGGTTGTCTTGCAGAAATACTACCAGTAATCATATGCGAGGAAGAAAAAAAAAAAAAAGACAGCATTTTGATTTGCAGGAATGATTGCTAGAAGAAAGACACTTCATAAATGGGGTGTGCTTTCTCTGGAGTCAGTGAACCATTTTTGGAATTTATTATGTTATTTTTACAGACACAGTTTTCAGAATATTAGAGCCTCAAAGTGCATTTCTGATCGTCTAGGGAGAAGTTCTCAGAACCTCACCCCAACAGAACACAGCTTGTTCACAGCACTTCAGGCGCGACATTTGCTAAGTATCTGTTGGTGTCCTGGATGCTTTACAAAAAACAGGCTAAATATTGCTCGCATCCCTTCAGTTTATTTTTCTGCTTGATGTCTATTGTTTCTTGCCGAGGCCCACGCCGCGAGACGGAATGAACAACACTTCAATGTGAAGCAGGTTCAATTCGCTTTACTATTGTCTACTATGTAGCTTTATACAATCCCAACACCCGTAAACGCAGACACGCGCTAAGCAACAGCATTCCCATTGGCTAGGCTATAGTGTCCATGCATAGCTAGCTTGCAGCTGACTGGCATTCTTTCCTGATGCTCTGTTGCTGGGCCTCCTGGATGCTTATCTGGTTATGGCTGGCCTAATTCATTAAAAAGTTGCTAACAGGCGTTATCTTCTCCGGGGGGCCTTGGTTCCCATTGCTTCAGCTCCTCGGTTCTCATCACTTCAGCTCCTCATATTCTTGCAAAAGCGCTAATGTCCCAACAGTTTCTAGTAGAAGAAAAACTAAATATCCCAAATGGAATTTTCATATGAAAGAGCTATGAATTGAGTAAGTGGAAAGTTGCACCTCCAGGTTTCTTAGTAGAGGTAATATGCTTTAAAGCAGTATTGCAGCCTCTCCTTCGCAGAAGCAGATCACAGTGAAAGTGACTGTTTTGTTGTGGTCCCAGTGAATGAGGAAGGAAAAGGCAGTGTTTCAACACTTTTATAGTGAAATATCTTATTTAAAGCAGACAAAGCAAAAGTCTCCTGCTTTTTTAATTTCCTTTTCAAAATGAGATTCACAAAACTGCAGTTCTCAGAAAAATCCATTCAGCTTCCTTTTAGTTGGTGGCCCCATCTTTGTCTTAAATTACTGTTTCTGAAGTTCGCTGCCTTTTCAACCAAGTGCTGAAGCAATCCCAAGAGCAGAGACGCGAGAAGACTCCGTTCCCGTGTTCTGGGATCACCCACGGCCCGAGACAGGAGGTCGAGGTGCCAAGACCTGCGTGGCCGAGAGGCAGACAAGAGCCAGCTGAAGCCCTGTGTTGATTCCTCTGCAGAGGTGGTTGCAGCCTGCTCTAACTTTGCTGAAGAGTGAGCTCTGGTTTAAACAGAGAGAGTTCCCTGGTGAATCCCATAGCCAAGAACGCGGTTGTTAAATTTGTGACAGATTGCAGTAATTCCCAAGCAACAGAGAGCTGGTATGTTGAAGTGCTGTATAGGAGAGCTTCTGTCTCGACTGCTCCTGTGACGCTCTCTCTGCTCTTTCCAAGCTGGTTAAAATGTGTGCACGAGCAGGAGAGAAAGGGGCCTTGGAGGAGTCAGATGTGCCCTTGGCTCAAGTAAATACTGCATCACCAGCGACGTTCTCGCAGGGTCGCGGCACGGGGAGGATGTGGAATGCCTAAGTAGTGCATGGTTAGTCAATCTTACTGATTCTGTGATGCCTGGACGCATGCAGGAGTGAGCAGGCACCTTCCAAAGTGTTCTGTGTGCTCTGTCACTTGCTTTGTAATGAAGCTGCATTCAGTGAACTTAGCAGAGTCCTCTGATGCTTCCCTTGGTGTCACAGGAGCAGTTCTGGTGGTTGGTTGTAAGTGCACAAAAACAGCTGTTCTGGGTTTTGCAGGCTCTTCTGTCTTGAAAGTTTTCTCAGTTGGTGTAAATGGGCTCAGATGCCCTTAAAGCAGTTGAGGATTTGGTCTCAAATGTTTAGTTTATTACCTTTAGAGCTCTTAATGATGGGAGTTCTGATATTTAACACACTTTTTTCCATCATTGCCCAATTTCATTTTGCTGAGAATGAGGCTTTTCAGTAGGAGTGTGAGGGCTCTTTTTACATTGTCTGGCTCTGTGTAGTTTTGCAGATGTGGTGCCTTAAATAGGCTCAGATTATCCTTTAGCAGCTGGCACATACTCATTTTTTTTTCCTCATGTTTCCATCTATTTTGCTTCCACAAAACCTGCTGGTGAAGTTTGGTTCTATGTGCCTTTCAAGAAGGAAAATAAGTAGCTATATGGATCTAAATCGTGGCAGATCCTACTGTGGGGTAGAAGGCCTCCATTACAGGGCAGTAGAAAAGCCCAGCAGCTGGTCTCCTGTTGAGCAGGAGCCAGAATCTACTGCTGGATGCAAAATGGTGCCTCTTCTGCCACAAGCGGTTCGCTTTCTTGCTGTGATGGTCTCGCAGACCTGCACTTGTGAATACCTAGTATTTGGTTTACCTTGCATCTGGTAGTTATGTGTCAAGTCCTTTCGGTATTGAATCTGGTAAAATGGGAGGTCTAGACACAAAATCATTAGTCAGATGCTTGAGATATTGTTGATCCATCTGCGTCAGCTTATTCTGATACATGTTGGGAAATATGGATTTATTCTTTCAACGCTTTCATCTCTTTCTTCCTCCAAACGGTTCTAGTTGAACCGACTCTGCAAGTATTTTTTATTTGAAAGTGCTTGAGGCTTTGGGGAGGGGAAGAACGTTTTTTCTCTGCTCTTGTCTGCTTGGGTTCGTGCAGGGGCTTTCCTGCAGACTACCTAAACTCTTAGGAAAAGCAGCCTGTGCAGATGCTTCCAGCTGCAGATGCGCCCGCGCGCTTGCCCGCGCCGCGCTGCCGGCAGAGGCTGTCCGCGAGGTGGAGGCTCCAGAGGCTCTGCAGCCACGAGGAGGCTGCTCCCTGCCCCGCAGCCTTCGCAAAGGGCTTGGCACAACTTCCCAGCGCCCGGCACTTGCCCTCTGATGCTGTCCCTGGACTTCTGGCGCGTGGGCTTGGAAAAGGAACGGGTGAAGCGCAGTGATGGTGGTGTTGGCTGTAAGGCAGCGGGAAGAGCTATTAAACGTTCAGAAGGTCCTTTGAAAGTCAGGGAATCAGGACACTTGCTGTGAGATTCAGTGTTTGGTGCCTCTGTGCCTTGTGCACCTTGGCAGCCCGCAAGAGCTTTCCTAATGAGCAACTCCATCTTTCGTTGTCCTTGTTACTGCAGGTTTTTCTGTTTGTCTTATGATGGGCTTACAGGGATACCTAGTTAAAACAGTAACACTTTCAGGGAGAAATTCTTTCTTCCCGCCCTGCTTTTTGATGTTCATGTTGCTTTTTCGCAGCCCTGGGTCGTTGTGCTCTCTGCGGTATGACTAACTAAACTGAGGACTTGCTCTGGTTGAGTATTTACTGTAGTACATCAGGGGATGCAAATCCGTGTGCTGAGATTTTAATTGCAGCTGCAGGGACCCAGTGAAACCTTCCTGGCAGTGGAAAGTTTTATTTCCTGCATGCTGCATTGTGTCATCCCCTTCCTCTTCAAAAGCAGCTTTTTTCAAACTTTTCTAAAAATACGAACCCCCTTACTTTTTGTTTCTTTTTTTGGGCTCGTCTGTCTGTGTGGCTCCTTCCTGCCTTCCCTGCAGGGATCCGAATCCTGCAGTGGGGAGAGTCTCGGCAGCTTTGGCTGACCGGAGCCTTTGCTGGCGCTTCCCGGCTGCTGTTCAACCCGTGCCTGGGCTCGGGCTGGGCCGGGCGTGTGACTCGTCCTGTGGGTTTGTACATGTGCTGGGCTCGAAGCCCATCATTTCCATACACTGCTCAAGTGGTGAACTCCACACTGCACTGCAGCAGCCCCCCAGCTTTTGCATGGAGTCTTATTTCCTTTGAAACTGTTTTTCTCCTGTGATGATAAGGTTTCTCGGAGCACAGAGTTGCATTGTCAAGCACTGAATTTTTCATTGCAAGTGTGTTTGACTGAATATGGCATCTTAATAAATATAATCCTTTCAGGTACTGAAGGTAATAGGAACTCTTCTTTAACAGAAAATGATATTTGGTAATTGAAAAGGATTTTAGTAATGATCAAAGTACAAGATGGTTCTTTCAGTGATTCTTGTTAGTTATTCCAGCATTGAATAATACTACAAAATACCATGGGTGATTACATCAGGAAGCTCACCGAGTATTTGCTTGCATGTGCAGGTTTCTGGGGTTAGCTCATTGTGTCTGCAGTAACAGAAGAAGGCAGGTGCTTGACACTCAAGGGGTCTCCACTGAGAAGGAAATGCATTTTAATCTCTGCTTTGTTTGTTTCTCAAGTAAGCTATGTTGCGGGGGTTGTTTACATCAGTTCACATCAGTTTTTGTTCTTCTATCTCTAGGTTAATAAGGAAAATAGAAACAACATTTTGCAAGACATCTTGGCAACTGTGGAATCCTGCAGAAAATGAAGATCCTTCTCTTCCCTGCAAACACCGAGCTTTTATTTTTATAAAATACTACGACATTTTGCAGATCTTTTAGAGCCTGTCCTTCCTGTGTAAGCCACTGGAGGGTTTATTGGAGCCTCCGAGGCAAGTAAGGTAGAGCTGGTAATATTTTAAAATGTAGTAGTAGGGTTCTTGTTTACTCGGTCCACAAGCCTATCAAAAAATTGAACAGACCTGTAGTTAACAGCAAATTCTGATACACGTATTTGGAAGCTACGTGGTAGTTTCGCCTTGTGAAAGCAGTTGGCTGTCAAACACCCTGGGGCTGTGTCTGGTAGAGATTTCAGTCCTTCAGTGTGGGCGCGGATGGCCGGGTCTAGAGAGCGCTTTGATGTGGTCAGGCCCCACGCGGTGACGTGCGCTCAGGAGCCGGGGCTTGGTCCTGCTCTGGTGGAAGAGCATCGTGCCCCGGCGTGCGTGGGCTCTGCCCGCGGCCGCTCCGGAGCGCGGGAGAGCGCCGCTCAGCGGGGCCCACGGTCCGGCATCCCGGCACCCCCTCCCCACAGCGGCACGAGACGGGCTGCCCAAGCTTGCCGTAATCCCAGGTGGAATGGATAGAGTGCTCCTAAAGAACGGGAAGTACCCAGCTCCACCGTCCTCTTAAGTCCCCTTAACTACAAGACAGTAGTTGATGAAACGGTTGTGTTGTTGGGTTTCTTTTGAGGTTTCTGATGACAATCCTGCTTCTCATCCCCTTCAAATTTGTGGGGGAGACTTTTTTATTTATCTTTATTAGGGTTCACGAAGCATAGTGGAATCATGTCATATGTTTTTTCATGCAGAGTTGAGTAGGTGAGGGTAGACTTAATTTTGCATTTGCCTATGTAGGTTTTACAGCCCATTTTGGATTATTGATACTTTTTTGACTTCTCTTTCAGTTCTGTGCGTGCTTCATGGTTACTGATGAAATGAGAAGTGTTTGAGAGTGTGAGAAAATGTGTTTCCCTTGGAGGGTTGCAAATGCGTTCAGGAAAAGGGCTACCGCTTAATCAGTTTTGCATGTTGTGAAAACAGAATTCCCTCCCAGGTGCACACTTGTTCATTGTATGATTTATAGTTGTCTCCGGCTGTAAAAAGATGTTAAGAATTCAGTGTTTTCTGGTCTTTTTTTTCTGTTCAGTTCAACAACTGTTAAAACGAGCACAGTATATAAAGGCGTTTTCAAACATGCTTTAGTTATTTATTTCTGTGCAAAGGGGCATCAGAAGTTCCGTGGGGCCGCAAGGGGACAGCGTTTCCACAGGTGCGTGGGGAGGAGGTGGGGTGCGCTGGCACCTCCTCGTTCTTCCCCACCTGCAGGACGAGGCTGTCGTCCCTCCGCAGGTGTCCGAGCTCTGGGCCCTGTTCTCGGGAGCTTGGAGCTGCACCCGGGGCTCCTCTCCTTGGGGAGCCTGCCGCCCTGGAGCTGTTCTCGGGACACGAGGCTGTCCCTGAAGCCCTGGTTAATGCCCTGACTCCTGCTGCGGCTGCCTGGCTGCGAGGGGAGCCGCGAGATCTCCGGGCTGTGACGGCGCCGGGTTGGTGCTGGGTAGAGGCCGAGACTGGGTGTTTGTTGGGAATTCTGTTCCTGTTCCCGCACAGGGACTGGCCGAGCTCTTGCCACACGGAGCAGCTGCTTTCCCCACTGCTGCTGGAGCAGGAAACTCAAAACCAGGGGCTCCTTAGTGGTTTTGGGGACCACTGGTGAAATAAGGAGCTTAAGCCCTGTGTGCTGAGGTGAGCATCCTCAGTGGCCATAATGTTCCAACTGTGCAACTAGTGCTAATGCTTTTCACCTCTGGTACCACAAAGCTGGTTTGTCTGTGGTGATTTTGTTTTCTCTCCCCTTAAGTTTTCATTGCTCACACACGTCATCTCAGTGGGAACTCACAGCGCTGTGCTGCAGTACTGCCGTTGGATATTCTGCCATCAGCCCTAACCATTTCCCCGGGCACCTCCTCGCCGCGTGCTGTGTTAGCAGCAGGTCTGTGTAGCTCAGTTCATGTCGTGGGATTTGCGGTCAGGTTTTCGCGCTCAGCCCTTGCGTGGGCTGCGCCTTATGTGCGCTCCAACTGCAAGGAGCCGCTGGCGTGCGCAGCCGGGGCTCGTTGGGCTGCGGGGACGTCTCCCCGAGAAGCGGTGCCGAAGTTCGGCTTTCCCAATTCCAATTCACAGGGAAAGGTTAGTTGCATCACTTTGTTGTGTTTGTTCCTAAGAGTGGATCTGTTGCCTCGTGTTTAGTGCCATGATGCCTGATGTTGTCCCAAAATATAATAGGCTGCTCAAATGATTTACCTGCTGAGAAAAATGTTTCACAGCAAGAAGCTTGGGCAGTGTCCGCATTGTGTGCGGACGGTACTCACAGGTCACAGTACAAGGAGCACCTTTTAGAAGGAAGGTAATTAGTCACTGGAGCAAATTACCAAAATGGAGGTGGGCTTCTCATTCACTTGAATTTGGAATGAATCATCACCCCTTTCAAAGTTTTTAACTGATACCAGTGGATCTTGCTTGCTGCCGCCGATTCCAAGCTGGAAAGCCTCTCATCTTCCCTCTGCGCTAGAGACTGTTTTTAGAAGCAGAGGGCAGGTTTATGGCCTGTGTTAGGCACGAGATCCTGGGTGACCCTAATGGTTGCTTCTGGCCGTTAAATCCGAGGCAGTTCCAAAGTAATGACTGGCCTGTTTCAAATCAGCATCGAGTGAGAGAGAGAGAACGCAGCATTTCCAACTCCGCTTAGTTTTTATGACATGCTGCATTTAAAGGGAGAAACTTATTGTCTGGTCTTGTGCTAGTGAAATATTTGGAAAGCCTTAAGAGCCCTGTAAGAGCAAACAGCGCGCTCGCCGTTCCCCTGATGGGCTGATATTGCTAATAGCGCACGCTTAGGGAAAACAACCTCTGATGCACCAGCAAGAATCCAGATGACAACATTAGTGCACCTGCAGGCTTTAATTGGGGCAAAAAAGGGGCGAATATGAGGTACCAATTATCCTCTCCAAGCCTGAAAATCAAGGACGTTTTTGGCAAGGAGGTTTGTAATTCCAACGTGAAATTGTGCACAGCGTGCCATAAGCAGGGGCTGCATTATTTATCATGCATTAGCCCGTTTGGGACTTGTAAAACTCTGAGAAGGCTGAATGAGAGGCACATGCCTAACACTGCACCTACTGCATCGCTAATTGTAAGTAAGTAGTGGGTCTGTCTTGCAGGTTTAAGGATGTGCAAGCACCAGTGAAATACTGTAATTGAATGCCAGCTCCCAATCCAGAGAGGGATCTAAAAATGGCACAAACTGTGTAGCTAAGAAATATGTATTGATGAGGAGATGGTTATTACGTGCTGGAGAATTTCACTTGTAATTCTAATCTTCTAAAATGAGCTGTGCAGAATTCAGTTAATCTTGAACTTAAATTCCCCAGCAAGAGAGGGGCAGTCCATGGGTGGGCAGGAGCCAAATGCAGATGCTGTTTATTGCTTTATTATTTTTTCTTTAATAAAAAAGCTGTGAATGACATTGCAAGGACTCGATGACAAATTTGATGGTTTCAGAATGTCATAGGTATGGAGAATATCTGGCAAGGGAAAAAGAATCTCAGTGATAAGTCCTTTGCTAACATTTGTCGTCTTCAATGTGATGTTAGGGTTTTCTGTTTTACAGGAAGAAAAAAAAAAGTGAGGCTTTTTAATGAGGAAACTCCAATTCTTTGCATACAATACGTTTGGAAGACACCTCAAAATAGAGGGGCCAGCAGGACCTGCAGCGCTTGCCCCTTGGGAGGAACGGAAGGGACCTGTGTAAATGCTGCCTGCGCCTGCCTGCAGCGCGGAGGTAGGAGGCGGCTGGCCCGGAGGGCAGCGTGGGGCTGGCCTGGAGGGCAATGTGGGGCTGGCCCGAAGGGCAGCGTGGGGTTGGCCTGCAAACCCGCTGCAGGGAGCAGCATCGGTGATTGGTGCTGAAATCTGCTGCCCACGTTTCACCCCTAAGAAGTTAAGTTCACCCTTAAGTTGAGCACCTGGCATTTACAGAGAGAGGGGGACAACAGCCAATTAGTGGGAAAAAAAAGGGGTTTTGGAAAACAAACTGGGAGGGGGGCAGCTATCCTGCGTTTCGTGTGAAGGCTGAAGGACTGTGTGTCTGCTGCTTTCACCACGGCCTCCTCGTGCTCGTGCTGCAGCCTGCTGTGTGGTAGGGGCTCCCCACCCAGCCGTGGGGCATAAACCCCCTCACAGTGTTTCTTCTCACTTGGGGTGATATAAACTGGGGGCAGAGAGGGCCGCCTCCTTGCGGACCTTTTATTGGGGGGAGGGGGGGGAAATCCCCCATGTACTGACTGCTCTCGTGGGTTCAGAGCTTTGTTTGCTCAAAGGATGGTTGCAGCCTGCTCCAAGATGGAGTATCACTGATTTCAGGCTCCAGAAACAAAAGGTGCTGAACTGGCTGCACGTACATGGAGCGGCTGCTTGCTTTTGTGCCTGTAGTTTACAAAGCTACCCTTTTGTAAGCTCTGTGCACTGGGGACTCACATGCATGTCCTATGACTACAGCGCAAGTGGGATACAGCTTTGCTTCAGTTCTGACAGGGCAGTTACCTGATGCATGGAGTTCTTTTTTTGTTCTAATCGCAAACTACGTTTACTCAGCACAACCTCTTCCTGATTCCAGGTTTTATAATTTCTAGCCATCATGTTTGTCTATTCTGTAAGATTGGTCCATATTTAAAAACACATAAAGTAGCAGTAGTCTTACAAACACCGTCGGACTCCCCAAAATTTCAAAGAAATACAGCAGCTGAGAGCAGGTTTATTCTGTCGTGTTGGCTGGGGAGTTTTGTGTGTTTGTGCGTGTTGTGTTTGATGCTGTCGGTGGTCGGTCTTTGCAGCGCAGCGCGCTTCAACAGCAGCTTTGAGGCACAACAAAGCGAACCGCACGCCCTGGGTACGAGGGGTGGAAGCAGCCCCGTCCCAGCGCAGCTGGAGGAGTCGCGGGGCAGCAGCGGGCTGGTTTTCCCGCTCGTGCTCCGTGGCCTGAGCGGAGCCCGGGCGTGCGAGGCGGCTGCACGCGGCGGCGGCAGGAACGGGGGCTCCGGAGCGGGAGAGCCGCTTCGCTGGGATGGGGGCAGGTGTTTCTGGTGGCCCTGGGCCCGTCAGCGGTGACTGGGCCCAGCCGTTCCCTCATCTGTTTAACGTTGCCTGAATTAGATTCATTAGGTTGGGTGGGGGTCCAAGTTGGTTAATTTTGATGGAAATAAATGTAAATTAGAGATTTGAACACCAGAGGCCTAAGTGAAGGTACCTTAATATGGAAGAGTTCAGCATACGTGAAGGAGGGGAATAGCCCGGGAGGAATTTTATGAGGAAGTTCTGCACCTCCCCTGCGCCCATGGGGGCAGCGCTCAGGGAGACGGGAAGGGTGACGCGGGCCGGGCGCAGCGCAGGACGGCACCAGCGGCTCCGCAGCCGGGGGAGCCCGTCCGCTCCCCAGCTCCCGTCCCGGGCACCTGCGGAGGGGGAGGCCGAGCCCTGCACGAGGGGGCAGCGGCCGGGAGGGACCTCAGGCTCCCTCCAGCAGCACACGTGGTGCCGGAGGCAGCACTGGCCATGACTAAGCCCCGCTGACGCGTCCTGCACGTCTCTGGGGCTGCGCGTTAATGCTCTGCTCTTGCCTTTGTGGACCTGAGCAGGGTTTTGCCTGGCTCGTGCAGAGCTTTGGAAATACAGAATTCATCGCACACTGAAGGGACAGAAGAGCAGGAAGATTCTCAATTCCAGAAAGCAAGTAATTCAAAATAAATAAATAAATAAAGAACATCCAAAAACTGCTGCCACACAAAACATGCTTGGATCAGTTTATTTTCACTAGAGGTTATTTAGTTCTACTTATGATATTGTGTGGCACAGTAGGAAGCTGAGAAGGCAACAGTGCTTTGTCTAAAGGTAATAAGACTTCGCTACAGCACCTCGTGGTAAATCCTCCTCAGTACCTGGCACAAGCCAGCCTGGCTGCAGATCATCCGGGAGAGAATTAGTAACCATGTAGGGCAGGCAAAGAGGAACAGCAAGACACTGATAGCTGCAAACTTTTTTAATTTAAAAAAAAATGAGAATGCACGCGGATGGGTGTGTGCATGTGTACACTGCAGTACAGTAAGGACTGGCCGTGTAGCTTTTTGCCCTTTGAAATCGTCAGGCTGTAGTCAGTGCTGCTCACACTTTGTGAACGTGTGACCTCCCTCTTTGCTACATCTGTCTTCCTGCAACTCTTCAGCTGGCAGCATCTCTGTGCCTCTGGGGGAGCGAAATGGGAAAGCTCTGCACTTACCAGCTACACGTGTTTGTGGACGTGGAGCTGTGTCGCGCAGCCAGGCTGGTAGCTGTTCCCTTTCCCATGCAAACACCTGCAGATGGGAATTGCAGCCCGCTTCCCACTCCTGCGTCCCGGGGGAGGATTCCCCTTGGGCCCTTTGCTGCTCCTGAGGGGGCTGCTGCACAGAATCGGAGAAACACGTCTGTAAACCAAAGCTCTGCGCGAGAGGAGGGGCAAGAGCAGCAGTCTGCGCAGAGCTGCTTTCTGTGCCAAGAAGGGGCTCCCTGGGCCCTGGGAGGGCTCTCCGTGCACGGGCCGCTCGCTGTTCGCAGACCAACCTTTGCTACCGCCCTAGCGTGGTTCTGCCGCGCGCTGTCTCGGTGAGGCTGCATGCGCTCTATCGGTCTGTGAGGCTAAGCTGCTGCTCGCAATTGCCACCTGCATAACATGGCAAAGGAAAATAAAGATTTGCTTTTGAAGAAAAAAGATGTGACTCTCTTGTTACAGTACGTATTGTACTGGCCGTTTATGTAATCATTGCTTCTGTTCAACGCTGCTGTTTGTTATACAGTATATCAAATGCCAGTTATTTCACATGCAATCAGCTGTTTAGTTATGGCAGGGAAGAGACTTCTTGTGTGCTTTTCTCAGAGTTGTATTAATATTTCCCATTGCATTCACTCTCGATTCACCTGTTCTTATTTTTTTAATCTTTTTTTCTTCTAAGTTCTACCACAAGAGTGTCCCACCTCTGCAGGGGAAGGAATGTCAGATAAATTGTATTAGCTGTTCTAGGATTTACAAAGACCTGAGATGAAGTGGCACTGTTGTTGTTGGGACATCTGTCAACCCTGTCCGTGCCAAGGCCTTTAGCTGGAGAACATGTAGTAGTAGTGATCAGAAGTTAGAAAAATAAAGACTGGGAGGTTTCTTGGTACATTTGAAAGGACTTAACCACACGTGCAGCTCCTCGACCTAACCCCCTTCCTCTCGTGTTACGGAGCAGGTGGTGCTGTGCTGGCTGCAGGAGCTGCCTCACTGCTCTTCGGAGAGGCTCTGCTGGGAGGCCGTGTCGTCCAGGGCCATGTCCTCCTGGCTGGCCCTCCTGCCGGGCGGCCGCAGCGTCACTGGCTCCGCAGGGCTCGGGGAGTTGCTTGAGAGAAAGAGAAAGTCACTGAGTTCAGGGATTTTGTTTGGTGTAAAAGCTTTGAGTGTAGAAGTGCACAGATTTGGAAAGAAAAGCAGAGCAGGAGCTAGAGGTATAATACCAGAGATGCACAGGTATAGAGACCTGTGGCATCATTTGCATTGAAAAGGCAGAATTTGCATTGGTGGAGGTCAGTTCCAGGGCTCTGCTCCAAGCCGGGCTGCCTTTTAAGCTAGACCAAGTTGCTCTGGGGCTCACTTTATACACCAGACTTTCAATTCAGCCTGCAAATAAACCTTTTCATTACAACTACAATTATCAGGCTGCAAAGGTTACGTTCAGTATTACCCAGTGTAAGAAGCCCATTTCTATATAAGCTTTCCAGAAGCCTCCACCTTAAATATAAGGCTTCTTTCTTACCCCTCTCAGGCACACAGGCACCTGGGCTCTGATCTGGTATGTTGAGCAGGGCTCAATTCCCCTAAATTTGGCCCCGCAGTCTAAGCCCACAGCTTAGCACAGCGTGGCGGAGAGGCCCGTCCCGCAGCAGGCGGCTGCCTCCCGGCCCCTGCAAGGGTGAGGGGAGGCCACATGAGGGGAGGCCACACCGAGGGCCCCCCCGTGAGCTCGTGCCACCCTGTTAGATGGCTTAAAGTGAGGTGAGGTGAACGCCACCATTCCTGCCCTGTACTGCAGACTGCCTGAATTCTTGCAAATTAGCCCGTGAGCTCCGGAGAGCTGCAACAAGGCCAGGTCATCTCATGTGTTCGTGAGTACGTGCAGAAGGGTCATTAATGCTCTTTCTTTAGAGCAGGGCTGGGTCCAGATGAGTAATTTCCACTCAACTTTTGTTGGAGTTAGTGGCAAAACTCATCTTCAGTGGACTCTGCTGTACATGACATTTTTGGGGCTGAGAGTAAAATGGGCACAGGCTAAGGAGCTTTTTTCACTTGAGGTCTGGACAACTTTTTTGAGAATGAGTTAAGTTATACACAGTTCAGAAACATGAGAGAGAGAACACAAGTGTCCTGTTCATTGGGAGCCCTTCTTTGTGCAAAGCATTAATCCCTGACTAGGCAAGTGAAGAAGAGCCTATTTAATCTGCAGGCTGCGTAAAATCTGGAAGCTTAATGTCTAATTTGGAAACTTAGTGTCCTGATCTAAGTAAAATGACAAGAGCCTTTGCCAGCTCAGGTGCATGCTTAGCAGCCAGTCTGTCACCGCTCTCTCCTACGCACAAATGGTGACCAGGCATGAGGCCCAATCCAGAACAAGCACCAGAAGCCTGAGAGCGTTTCAGAGGAGGAGTGACTCTTCTCTGAGCAGTGAGAGGCCAGAAAGGAAGCAGGGTGCAGACGCCCACGGAGCCCGGGAGCTCCGGGTCAGTACTCACCCGAGCCGCCTGGCTCGCCGCTCTGGCCGAGGGCCCCATGGCAATGTTGACGCTGCTGGATGACTGCGTGTCGCTGGTGTTGCCTCCGTCTGCAGCCGAGAGCCCAGAGATCACCAAAGCGCTCGAGAAGCTTCTCTTGCCGAACAGCAGGCTGAGCGTGGAGCTGGTGGAGGAGGCCAGGCTGGACCTGAGCATGGCTGCAGCTTGCTCCTGCACAGTCAGCTGGCCGGCAGCAGCAACCGCAGGAGACTGAGAAAACACGGACGTTTCCGAGTTGTGCAGGGACAGGCGGCTGCTGGGAAGCCTCTGCGCGAGCTCATGGGCGGACGTCGATGTCTGCAGGAAGGGCTGGCGGCCTTCTGCAATTGGCCCGGAGTGACTGGAAACAGGAGGCCTTTGGTGCAAAGCAGTGTGGGCCTGGACAGACTGACTCCTGAGTTTTCTCCTGCCTTTAAGAGAGACATGAAAATATTTAAGTAAGAGCTCTCAAGTTTCTTCTTGATGAAGTCCATGCTATTGACCTTGTCCTATGCATGCATATCATTATCTGGCCAAGAGCCAAGTGGTATTTTTGTCAGCATTTCCAGAAATCAGAAATTGCTAAGCTTACTAACCTGTTAACGTGTGTGGTTCCCCGCCCCCGCTTCCCCCCCCACTACATTGCTTCTCGCCATGGTTAGAATAGACCCAGTGGTTTTGCACTGGGTCATAAAAAGGATGAAAGGAGAAGCCAGGGCAACCTCTCTGCCCAGGCTCACAGCTCTTCTGGCGAGCTCATTTTGAGCTGCCTACTGAATGCACAATCGTATTTATTAATTACTGCTGTGCTGCACAACTGTGCTGCTTGGGGACCACACTGCTCACTTAGGTGATGCTGAACTTCTTTAAATGGCTTGGTAGAACTTAATTACAAAAATAAAATTAAAGCGTGTGAACTAAAGTTACATTAAAGAGAGTTATTCCTGCATACATGAATTTGGAATTTGTGACGTCAGTCAAGGGGACCCCACACAATTCAGGCCACATGAGGGTTTTTTTTAGACTAAGAGTTGAACTTTGAGATGGTGACAGTGTAACACAGACCCCACACCTACTTCAGGCAATCTAAGCAAGACCCATGTGAACACCTTCGCATCACCACCTTATGCCATCCCAAGACCACATTTCAGTCCTTCCTGTGCTTAGTTACACAGACAGATACCAAGCGGAACGCAAAGCGGCGTGCAGGAGGCCGGGCTGCTGCCGGCAGGGAGGGCAGGGAGGGCAGGGAGCCGTCCAGGGAGCCGAGCACCAACCCGCACCCAGGCAGGGAGCACCGGCTTCCTGCCAGGAAAACACAGCTGCCAAGACCCATCAGTGCAGGCAGGAGTTTTGCTGGGCATTCCCAGGTCGTCAGTGTGGGTTTTTTTTTTTTTTTTAGTTCCTGTCATTTTCCCGAATGCCTGAATTATGGAAGGGAGGGAAACATCGAGACTCCCTCAGACAGTGAGATTTTGCAGGCATAAAGCAACAGAAATCTCACACTGCATTCTAGAAATGCGACTCCGTGCTGAACCCAGGAGGATTCTGGTAATGTAGGAGTTCGTATCCAAACTGTTTACATTCTGTAAGTGAAACATACTGCTTTACATCCTCCCATCTGCTTGCCAGAGGCTGGTATCGTTAGCCCCATTTTGCTGAAGCAAAGAAAATTTAGGTAACCTGGCACAGAGCCAGATGGCAGAGTTGGTCCCTACTCTCACTGGAGCTGCTTTGCTGCAATAAAATCTCACTGGTTTGGCAAACACTGGGCACTTTTCCACCCTGCCATACTACAGCATTATTTTTGCTTTTATTGTGCGGTCAGTACGAGGAAAATCTCTTAGGACAACGCTGCAATTCCAGCTCCAGGGATTCAGGTGCTTCACACTCTGCGGTTCCAGCTAAGTGCTTTGGTTTCGAGGTCTGGTGGTTATTGTCAGATGTTTCCATTTGAAATAAAAAGAGCAGATTGGAGTTAAGCACAGGGGGGCTGAGTGTTAGTTTGTTCAAGGGCTATCGTGGCCAAACATCTGCTCACGATTTAACCTGCCAAGCTGACCGCTGCCAAGAGCCTCCTGAGGTCCCCCCAGGCGCAGGGGCTGCAGCGCCGCGCGGGAGGCCACCCGTAGCCACGATAAATAACCTGCCCTGAAAGCACTGGGGGAACAAAGCCTGTTCCATAACCTGCACCATGAAACGAGGACAATTCGGGGTGAACCCCACACATCTCCAACGCTCCTGATTTTGGTCTCATTTTTATACATGGCTTTAACTGCATTTTGCAGACTCAACGGCACCAGGCTGCAAAAGGAAATATGAAATATGAAAATATTAAATGCAGTTGATTCACAGATTATGAGTCTAGATGGGATGATTGAGATCATCTAGTCTGTCATGCTATATAACACAGGCTGTAGAACTTCCCGGAATTAATTCCTATGTGGTATTATTAATTATTGCTATTATCTTTAAGAAGTGCAGCAAACATTTCCAGCCATGGAGAATCCATCTAAACTCTTAGCCACTTTTTTCACTGGTTATTTACCAGTGAAGTAATTTGCTCTTGTGCACATTCAAGTGCACTTAATGTGAACTTGATTTCACATTAAATTTCCTTGGCTTAGTTATATCTAGATCTATTAGAGCTAACTACCCCGCTCAGCTTTTGGTGCCCAGGACATCTTTTCCAGAGTTCTGATCATCTGACGACTCTTCTTCGAGCTCTTTCAAAATCAGCACTGTCCTTCCCCACTTCGGGCACGAGGATGTGAGCTGGGCCAGTGTTCCAAGCCAACGCCAAATCGGCTGGCTTACATTACCCAGGTCCCCCTGTTCCCTCCCTTTCTAAAACCTGGCATCGTGTGCGTTTTCCCCAGTGCTCTGGTACTGCCTTACTGTTCTGATACAGAAGATCAGAGCTTTTTCAACAGCTCTTTTAAAAACATTCTTGAATGAGAGGTAGTTGGATCTGCTCACTTAAACATAGAGCTTTGATAGCTGCTCTTTAATGTTCCTTGTAACTGTTGGGATGGAAAGAACTATTTCACCATCAGATGCTAAAACTCGATCCTCTGGATTTTCCCCCAAATGCAAAACAGACGTGATCCTTTCTCATTTCTGCCTTTGACAGAATTGACAATTCTACCTTTTTTATGTAGTGATGGATCAGGACTACTGTTGTGATTCTTAGAAAATAAATAGCAATCGAATCCCTTTGTCTTCCTGTCGCCAATGCTGCTAGCTGGATTTTTCTCCTTGTTCCATTCCCTTTCTCTCTCTATTGTGTCTCTCACGCCGCAATGCTGATTTACATTTGCCAGCCATTTTCCACTTCCTTGCATTTGTTGTGCATTTCTTCATTTTATCTCAAAGCCAGGTTGCTTTTTCTTAACTAAGTGTGACCTTCTCTCTTGACTGTGTTGACTGTGTGCTTTTTTTTTTTTTTTTATAGGCATCCAATGCATTCTTTTAAGGAATTCACAATTAACTTGCATTATTGTATGGGATGCTCAAGCTCATTATTTTACAATTAAGTTTGCCATCCTAATTACTGCAGTGTCAAATTACAAGTACGCACATGGGGATTCCTCAAAAGCTATTTTATTCTTACAATGTGATTTATATTCATGGCAAGATTTCCTCCAGTCCTGCCCATTATTTTTAATGATAGGTCAAAACGATCTAACAGGAAACAAACAAGTACCATATCCCTCTAGTTCCGTGCTTAAAATGGTAACAGCAGAGGCATAATGTAAAGCCTCTTAACTTTCAACAAGTCCTAGTTCCTTAGCGATAGGTCTTACAGTCATTCACTAGCAAACTTAATATATTATTTCCAATGTAAAGTTCCTTCTCTCTTGTAAGTACATTTGAGGCAATTTTAGATCAGCAATCTAAGAACAGGATTCAGATATCAACCGCCAGAGAGGCTGCCAACACTTTTTCATTTGATAACTGCAGTATAGATTCAGGGAGTTATTTTCTATTTGTTTATTCCCCATCGACAAACAGCCAAGCCAGCTCCTCAAGTAAACAGCTGGGGTCCCTCTAAAACAGCTCAGGCTTTGGCAGGTCCAGTCCTGCTGCCTGCAGCCCAACAGGAGCCGCGCGGCGCCTCGCCGGCAGCTCCCCGCGTCACGCGCGCGGCCCCCTTCCCGGGTACCTGGCTGCTGGTGGCGGGGCGCGTGGCAGTCCTTGCGCATCCTGCGGGCGGGAGCACACACACGCGGCGGACGTGGGTTACGCGCGCGGATCCGGGCCGCCGGGTCCTGGCCTCCTCGACGGAAACGCCGCACTTGTCCTTTCCGATGCCACTGCGGGTCTTTGGGCATTTTATTGGATCACAAAGATGACAGCATGGAAAGCTGACTTGGAATTGGATCGTGATCCTGCCCGAATCATTCCTTACCTGCCTGCAGTGGCATAAGCCCTGCAAGACCTCAGTGCTCTTCATCTAATGGCAGACTGGGTTTCTGCAGATCAGCTTCCACGTGAGGTAGCCAAGTCATTCATTCCCAACAGGACTGGGAATGAACTGCGTGTGGGAAGGCAACACAGGAGGGACCCCGGTATCTTAGCATTTTAGCAGACGTCTCGGTGTGCAAGCCAGCAGCCACGGAGCTGTTCCCAGTCCCAGCAGCAACAGGGCAAGTGCAGGTAGGGGGGAAATGGGCCAGAATGAGCTATGAGTGCCCAAAGAGTGAGAGGTAACACCGTGTAATTACTTTTTTTTTAAGACAGAAAATACAGTGGAACTAAAACTAGGGTATCTATGCTGCATATCACGACCAAGGTTTAACACCTACCTTAACCATTTGGATCTGAACCACTTTTTAATGTTGTCCAAACTGAGAGGTCCCCCCCAAATGTTCCTCAGTTGGCTGTGTGTCCCGAGGTACGAGGTGGTTAAAGGGGAAACGTACATTGGATATCCTAGTGGCTGATCACAGGAAGAATTAATCAAGTTCCGCAAGACCTGTTTATTATTCTGGATGCTCCCTCTTTCCGGGTTACGATTGCGTAAGAAAATCAGCTCCTGCTGCTGTCCAGCCCAAAGCCCTCTGACACACTCCTTGTTCACCTGCAGGTAGGGTAGAGAAGTTTGGACCACGTGAAAACACTTGCTACTGCAGACACCGAGCTGCATGGTGTAGATGGGGTGGCAGCAGCCCCCTGCACACGTGCTGTGCCTTTGTACCAGCAGCTTTTATGAACCCTCCCACTACTTCCTAGTTAGGCCAGGAAGGATTCTCAACCTAAAGGTGTGAAATGGAAGTGAATTGAACAGAACTCCACTTCCAGACTCCAGGCACTGCTCTGATTACTATAATCAACCTCCTCCTTTTGGCCAGTCTACTGAGAAATAATATCGTAACTGCAGCCCTACATTCCTGCAGTATTAGAACGGTAGCATAGGTACCTTGATAACCTTGAAGTTCAAGTAGCTCTTGTGGAGCATGATAACTTTATATTCATCCGCTCCTTCATCTACCACATGCCTCAGGGTTAGCAGCTCTTCTCGGTTGGAGAGTACAGCGCTGCGCCAGGCCGGGTCCCCTTCATGACAAATCACAACCTTTTCCTCGAAAGACTGGATTGCTTCATATAAAACTGCTGGGTCCTCATACTCATCTGGGCAGGTGAACTGGTCCTGGTAGGAAATGAAAAAATATTACAGTGGGTCAGGCATCCTTGTGAACCCTCCACATAACTCAGTATTTGATACAGTGTGTGTCTGGGGAGATGGAATCGTTAACTTCATGGCAATAGGGAGAGATACAATTTTTTGCATCTAGTGTTAACTTAATCTTACCTCTCTACTGGACAAAGACACTCAGAGAATGACATTTAGGCACTCTCTTTTTTATAGCATGGGAAATCAGAGAACCTTTTGGGTAAGCTGGAGGGAGATCAGAGTTACCCAGGATTTGGAAATCCTTATTTGCATTCATGAAGAAAAAAAAAAAAAAAAAAAAGCAACAAGAACACAGACGAAGAACCCAACAGCAGATATCACAATATTGTAGCACTTCTTTATCTGCCACACAGCAACACCGCCATAATGCTCATAAAATCATTTTGTCAAATTCTTTTATATTAATTGACTGTGGTTCTGCTTCAGTTCCACTACGGAGCAATTATCAGTATCAGACACTTTGAAAGTGTACAGCATGAGATAACGTGCAGCACAGAGCAAGAGCAAAATCAACTCCAAGCTTTACAAGAGTTGACCTGGAGGAATTAGAGTGATTTCAACAGAGGTGCACCAGACCTTTACAGCTGAAAACGGGTTCAGAAACAGCACGATATACTCAGGCAGCTGTGACACAAACCCTCTCCACGCTGTCTTTTAATACATGAAATGCTCTAGGTGCCCCTGCTGGAACAGGGGGTTTGGTCTAGATGATCTCTAGGGGTCCCTTCCAACCTCAACCATTCTGTGATTCTGTGATTCTGTGAAATGGCATTAGACATGTATTGCCCATCATAAAATGATTGCTAAATTAACAATAAAAATAATTTAATCAATATATCTACTTCCAATCTAGAAACCATCTTTATAGTATCTATGTAAATAAAACAAGACATGACCAGCAGTATTTCTTTTATGAAAAGTGATGGGTCATGGCCTGGAATATAAATGGTTTTAAAGGGGAACTGAGATATACAGAAAAGAAGATAAGTGGAAGACTGTAAGTTAAGTAACTGCTGGACTTTCCCCTTCCCATTAAGGAAGGTGCTCAGAATAACAGCAGCAGCACTCAGCATTTCCCTCACATTTCCTCTTGCTTCAGGTTCTGAGGTTTCCAACATTTACTTAGGAAAACACGTGCAATGGCAGAACTAATGAAACTCCCACCTGATGCAGCTTCAGAGACATTCTGATTGCTGGGGCCACAACTTTGTGCAGGAGATCCATGTCTGCAAAGACCCACTCATCTTTGGCTGCTATTCGAAAGTCTCCTTTGAACAGTGCATGGAGGCCATAAAGAAATGAATCTAAACTGTAAGAGAAAAAACAGCAATCACTCCCCAAGCAGTGTCCCACTAACGCACACCGCTCAGGCCACCAGCACCGTGCCGGGCCACGCACGGGTCCCCACGGCCCTGGCGGAGCCGAGCGCGGAGCCTGGCTGCAAATGCTCACTGTGGAAACAGAGCCATTTCTAACCATAATCCCTTCCTTGTGGTAAATGTTCTTCCTTCTGCTGGCGCCGTACAAGAGGCTGTGAAGCGAACGCGGCGCCCGGAGCGCAGGTCGCAGGGAGGGCTCATGGCTGCCGCCGGGGCTGCCTCCCTCGCTGAGGCGGCGCCGCAGGCCTCACCGGGCCCCTGCGGCCTCGCACCCGCAGCGCCCTCGGCCGCCACCAAGCTCTGCTTGCGAGGTGGGGGAAAGCCCGTATAAAATATTTTCAGCAAAGTCTGGGACTTCGTCGTGAGACTCAATGTCAGACTTAAGCATTAAACCAGACATGCTGAAAAAAACACAAAGTTTCACAAACCCTTCGGCAAACCAGGCGAGAGCATGAAAGAATCTACGGGCATTTCCTACAGAAACGACAAGCCTTTAGGGAAGCGTGAACAGTGGGGAGGGGGCTGTGTGTTTGTGTGTGCACTTTTCTTCTTCTATTTAATACAAGAAACTAGATGTAACCAGTGCTGCCTGACCTTGAAGGAGGGCTTGCCTGGAGCTGAGATTTAAGCAAGATGTAAAAGGTGAAAATCAAGTCTGGCAAGAAAATGGCTGCACTAGAGCGTTGTAAAGGGAAACAAGTAGCACTGAGCTCCCGCTTCGCCCTTGGATCGGGAGCTTCCCCCGGCTTCGCAGCAGCCACTCGCGTGATGCTCAGGGGAGGGCTGAACATGGGGGCTCCTGACGCTGAGGAAAACAGAAGCATCTGCTTAAACTGGTCATCCCTTACAAGCCTCCAGGACAGGGTTTTTTGTTTTACCTGCCAAGATTTTACTCACTTTTGTACAAGAGTTGTTTTTTTCAGATTTTAAAGACTCTGAGGAGGAAAGGCATTAAGATGTTAGAGGTTTTCATTACCATCTAGGCTATCTCCAGAGAATTCAACATCTTTCTATTTAATTGAGCTTTCTTAATTATTTTAGAGCAAGGAAAAAAAGAATCTTGTAACTTCCTTTCTCCTCCAAGAGAAGGAAAAGGGCGATCTGGAATCTGCTTGGCCGCTCAAGCCCATTCTAACTTTGCTCTTGGTGAGTAGCATGTTTTACAAATTATAATAGAAAGATATATATGTTGCTAGCAGAAAACCATCTGGATACTGACTTTCTCTTTAAAAGCACGTTGTAATACAAATTAAGCAATCGGCGTGACGGGGCCAGCGGCTGCAGGGAACGTCAGGGGCATGAAGACACTCCTGTGAAGTCTTAATGCGGTTGCATTTATTAGTATATACTGAGTTGCATATTAAAGCCTGCTTATGGGAGACAGGCACTTCAACTGCAGATCTTCAAAACACTGAACCACTGATTTCAATGGGAGTTGCAATGTGCCTTCAAGGAATGGGTCCTGATCTCCAGAGATCTGAAAATGATGATATACCCAAGTCCTGCTTAAGAGCTAGGCAAGTCCTAGAAGAAAGCAGAGTAAAAAGTGTGGGTGCAGCCAGTATAGTGAAACATGTGAATTGATATTCACATATTTCCTTGAAATTGGATGGAAAGCTGCAGGGTCTTTTCATCCACCCACCCATCCAGATATTTGGCTGAATCTTTGCCTGCAAAAATGGCCCCAATATCTAACTACTCTTTCCAGTATGAAACTGAAAAAAACAACCCCAATCTCTACAGTAATGATGTCTACCTAAGGATGATTTTGTACTACAGTTTTTGCCCAAGTAAGATCCAAAGCATATGCTAAGAAAAGTTGGCTATGTGTGGGCAGGTGAAAGAACTGCCTTTTTTAAAAAAAAAACATCATTAGAGGCTTTCAGAGCCTCTATATTTGAACACCACAGCAGATGAAGAAATTGCACTTGCATAAAATAGCTTTCCAGACATCAGCACATGTTGAACAGGCTGCTATGAACAGCAGTGTTTGCTGAAAGCAGGGCTGGAGCTGGGAGAGCTGAAGCAAACCACAGAAAAGCATCGGCAGAAGGAGCAGAGGGGAAAGCGTGCAGCTCTCGCTGGGCTTAGTTCAGAAAGACCCATCAATCTCTCATCTCTCCTCATAATAAGCTCCCTAACCATCGCTTTCAAGAACAAATGTGGTTGCTACAAGGAGCAAAGCAGTGGTGGCAGAAATGGTGGGAGGTTGAGAGTCAGTTATTTTACATATGGTATTTTCTACCACAGAGATCTAGAGAAGATTGCAGTATTCATGATGTAAATTATTTTTTTTTATTCTGCCCATCATAAGGAGGCTTTTGGGTACATCCTACCTATAATGTGACACTCTCTCAGCTCTTCTGTAACATGCAACCCTTAATCCACACAAAATGCAGCTGTGGGTTCTCCTTATGCTCTGCTGAAAGCTCTAAGGAGATTATGAGGAAGCCACAAGCCATATGCTCTCATCTCTGGCCTGACACAAGGTTGTTGCTGCTTTTTTTTGCTCATTTTTAATGTACCTCTATTAGCAAGCTGCTGTATTTACAGGCTTGTTCCAAATATTTTGATAACTAGGCAAGGTAAATTTAGAAGCCTAAGAAATTACACTAATCAGGACGAGACATAACTGCTAGGAACTGCTGGAGACATTTCTGAGCTTTGGAACCAAGAAGCTCAAAACGCCGCTATCATAACTGAGAGCTCTTTTAGATCAGCATTAGGAGCTACATGGACCCTTCTGCCCTCCAGATGTGCAGAGAAGAGGGGATTGAGTCACACCAGAAATACCAGAGGAAGGGCAGAAGGCAAATAAGACAAAATAAATACTCCCTCTTATTTCACTCCTCACATCTATGCAGTTTATAGACCTATCCTAATTTTAACTGAAGATCTTTTTTTTAAGGAGCAGAGACACCCACATGCCTGTCAGCTGATAATGACATAGCTCATCTCAAAGAAACATCTTCAGTTGCAGGGTATTTTACATGCCAGTCTTGGGACAGAAAGGGCAAATTTTTCTTTCTCAAAAAGGGCCCAGCCTGGCTTTCTCCCGTGATCCAGTGCAAGTCTCTTGGAGATGCTTTATTTTTATATTTTTCCAATTTTGAAATATATATTAAGTATTCATTCATTAGCAGATTTTGTGGCTGAATAGAGTTATTGAGCAGTTTTTACAAATGCATACTGAAATATATCGCTCACATTTGCATAAATGAATGGTAATGTCATGTCATTCTTCAAATTGCATTTTGTACAGGATGCTTGCTAATGACAGTTTAAAAGCGCATGTGATTTGCATAGAAATGTTCTGCCTTCTTAATTAATGCATTTATTGTGTAATCCAGTGTTAATGCTGGGTTTGCACTGACATTTACATGAACAGGTACGCTGAATAATTATTTACATACTTTATATAAGAGCATTTAAAATCTTGGTTTACAGTGACATTTACTGATTAATAGATTAGACAAAATCATGTGTAAATGAGTGCAAATTGATAGTTTACATACACAATGCAAACTTCAATCTCAATTCTGCAGTGCATAGCTCTATGCAATGATACTTTAGCATTATTACTTTTGTGAAGGAGCTGGATGACTGTCACTCCTCAAGACACAGCGGGGACTGGACTCAGTCCAGAGGAGGCTTCCTGTTGTCCCCACAATTACCCCAGGGAACAGAACCCGGACTAGAAAGCACAAATTCTTGGCTACTTTACTCACATTGGATATATCTGAGCCGCTTTCTAGAAATAAGAAGGATTAGACTACGCCAGCTACGTGCTGTTTACGTCTCAGACTGGGCAGTCTCCTTCCCCTGCCTGCCGTGTTACTGCCGTCCTCTGCAAGGCTGGCTCACTTACTCCTTGCATTTAAGTAACCCAGCGTGATCTGTGCGGAGCAGTAAGCAAGGACAGCAAGAACTGCCCTTTGGCCCAAGTGACGGATTTTGAGGGGGGTTGGTTGCTGATGGACTTGATGTCAGGAGGGAAATGCATCCACTTTGCCCCTTGGTAATTTCTACTGAACTGTATTTGTCAGAGACCCCTTCATGGCCAGATATTCTTTATTTTGATAGCACATTTTCAAGTTGTCTCTACACTCAATATCAAATAAATTCTCTAAGACAAAAGACAGGCATATTTCACTGAAGTCATGATTTGTAGCTCGGCCAGTCCACAACTTGAATAGTGCTACTCAGATTCCTTTTAACTTTTTCCGGTTTTAAGCCTGCCTGAGAGTTGAAATTATTACAGGTAACGATCAGGTAAATAAGTTACCCAGGTTTTCACAGGGAAACTGCTAGGGAAAGCTTTTGCCAGGTAGCCCTGAAAAAGGCACCGACAGAAGCTCCATTCAATCCCTTTTCAGTCATAATGTATATTTTCAGAATACTATTCTTCAATACTGCCCTAAAGCATTTTCTTAGTAAAAAGAAAGCCAGAACTTTAATTAAAGATATAGGATATACATAAGAGACTCAGAAAAACAGGGATAGAGCTGTGCGACACATATGACTACCTCATTTTTTCCCCCTTTTATAGACTTTTCTCCTCAGGAAAAGGATTTCAAGTGTCCACTCGCCAAAAGAAAGAAACTCATCTGATCGACTGGCACCTTTCTAGGTGTAAAACAGACACGGTTTAACTGACTTGTGCTATCATTATTAAAATCTTTACAGAGGACTTTGCAAATAATTATCTTTAACCAGTCATACTTTCCATGTTAAGCTCTGGAAAGCGCCGGATAATATTATCTCTTTGCCTTAGCTGCTAACAGTGTCAGCCAGTAAAAATAGGTGACATTGTTATTTTACCTGTACTAGTGCCAAAACATCATAATGAAGATTTTATGATGCCGTGGAAAGTACATGCAGCATGATGACAAGTTTTGAAAGCTTTTACGATATTTTTAGCTGTGCTTCTAATATCACTGTCACATATCTGCTGCAGGCAGAGATCAAAATCACTTTAATCTTTTCTCTGAAAAAAATGATAAATGCACATCAACTTTTCTATCATGTCCCCAAACTCTAAAATTTGGTTCATCAAAAAATAGGGCAATTTTAGAAATATCGATCACTTACTAAACATGACACTAAATCAACTGCATAGAAATTAAGGGAGAGGAAACTCAATTCAGAATAAAACTAACACCGAAAAGAACACGCAAAATGAATAGAGGAAAGATGGAGAACATTGAAGAAAGAGGAAAGAATCAGTTCCCTGAGAAGCCACACCAGCCATTAACATTTTGAGGGATTGATTCAAGGAAGAAAATATAAAAACTGATATTACAAATCTCTCAAATATGAGATAGCAAAGCAAAGATGCATATTTAAAAGATTGATTTATTTTATAATAAAAAATGCATTCAAAATCATTAAGCTGGCTTTACTCACAGGTTTGTACCAAAGCAGCAATGCCATTTAGAGGTGACATACTTAAATATTTCTTTTGTTATTATACTCTTGGGAAGACAGGGAGTTCAAATATCTCTAAAACAAATCTAAAATTAGGTGAGAAGTTAGACTTTATTAAGGCAAAAATTATTTATAAAATGCTTCTTCTACAAAGTACCTCTAATTGCTTAAGGCTGAACACTTAGAACAGCTTAAAAGGTACTTCGTAAAATCCCAAAAAATCAGAAACCCTAATGAAAACGGAAGATGAAGAGCATATACAGAAATCAAGTTAATCAAGCATATTTTAGCTAACTTGATTTTCAAGGAAGCAGCATATTGAATGACTGAATAAGACAGAGAACTCACAAAGCTGCAGTTTCGAAAGATGCAAAGTTCTCCCTTCCTGAGGCAAGAGTGAAGTAGCACTATTAACATGGACTAATGCCCTGAGTAATACTGACCACTTAGGCAGCTGTTATTTAGCTAACTGGCCCTCAGATTACTTAGCATTTTCTTTTCCTTCTAGAGGACAGCAGCATTTCAGTACCCAGCTCACACCCTACTGAAAGAAGCAATAACCACATGTACACATTTTGTCCAGTGCAAGATTCTGCTTTGCCATATGCAGTGAAGTCTGGCATTAGTTATTATGAAAATTACCATATGAACTATTATGCAGACGAGGAGGAAACAGATCTCACTTTGATCTAACATTGTGCTGAGATTCCACAGTAAGTGAAAGACGATGAACAGATCTTTCAAGTGAGGAAAAGGATTCACAGAGTTACCTGATGGCCATATTGTGAGATGCAGTTCCCAAAGCTCTTCGACCCAGGATACACAAGGCAAAGGAAAGCGTCACTAGAGGAGAATCCTCATCACTGTCCAGGTGCTGCAAAGTTTTGAGGATAGCATGTCATTCGAGAGGCAAATAGCATTACCTTTAAGAGCAACACTATAGAAGATGTACAAAACAGCAACATTTGTAAAATCTGTGTGTCGCTGGACTTACCTAGAGAAACATTCTTTGTAATTAAACAAAGCAAGAGGATGACAATCATAGAGTTTCTGCAAAGGGCAAGCTTACTTTGCCCACTGCCTTGAAACTTCAACATGAGATGGTGAGATCCAAAGGGCTGGTTTGTTTTTTTCTTTTTTTTTTCCACATAAGACTTGCTAAACCAGAGCAGAATCCTTGTAGTTGAGACACAATGCAATGGGAGGCCACCCACCCCCTTTCCATGGGGCACAGGGTGTATATGAAACCCCCAGACATGTTTCAGAAGAACAGTCTATTTAGAAAACTTTAGGGGAACTGAATTTTAGTGAATAACCATATATACTTAAATTAGATGACAATTATCTCACTTTTTAACTGTCAAAGTGTTACATTTACCTTCACTAGCTCCAGAGTGCCATTTTCAACAGAAATTAAAAAAAAAAAAAAAAAACACAACAATTTGCTGTCAAGCAGGAGGAATAACTGAAACAACTCCCCATGCTTGTGAATCTTCAGGAGTGTGCAGATGATTATTTCAGGTGATCTCGTTGATTCTAAAACTAACGTCCATCATAATGCATATTTTAGTTGCTTCTGTAAAACATGCTGATTTTCAGGGCTATGGGTACTGTGAGTTTTTTTTTTTTATATCTCTGCTACATTAATTTAACATCTAATTTTTAAGGAATTACAAAAGTGGAGGTAAAGGAATGTGACATAAAAAATATAAATATGGGCTCACACGTGCACTAGTATATGCATTGGTCTGTCCTTTCAAGTGTAATTTTGAGGAGTTTCAAGTCCTTTGGCCAATTGTGAATCTATTATTCTATTTGAAAGCATGAGCCACAAAACAAGTGAGAAAGTGTCATTTAACAGTTATTTTCCTTGCAAGGTGGAATTCTTTGTGTGTCAGCACTTGGGAGCTGAGACATGGAGATGTGCAAGGACAGAGACGAAACCTTCCCAGCAGCAGGAGATGGTGTTGAAGGCTCAGGAGACAACTCAGTGAAAACAAAATCAAAGCAAGGTTATGCGGAGGAAGTGGTGGAAGGGAATTCAGTTTTACAGACTTTAGAAGGAACAGGAATAGAGAAGAAACATTAAGATTCAGTGGCGTTACTCCAAATAAGACAAATGGCAGCAAGTGGGGTGTTACGTCAGTGATCCAGAGGGAAAAACGCCCAAATAACAGCACACAGTATCCAGGGAGGAGACACTCGCCGTTTCTTTCAGTTGTCAGCAATAATTAGAGAATTAGAACCAACGAATCTGCTTGTTTGCAGCTGTCCTCCCCCCCGGTGCTACGCAGAGCACCCCAGAGCCACAATTCAGTACATTGCCACTGCTGATCTCTGACCACCAGTGATCTCGGTGGCTCAACCCTGCAAACATGTAGCTGTAAACTTGCCCTGCACCTTCTGCAGCTGCAAGGTACTGCTGCCACACAGCTTCGTGCTGCAGTTCACATCTCAATTATGATCTTTAAGAGGTGACCTGTGCTAACCCATAGTTCGTTATGTGCTTGCCTTGAGTTGAAGGCTATACCCAAGCTTTGGTATTTGGAAAAGGTACACAAACGTTGGTGAATGTTATGCATGAGCACCCAAATATTGGCAAATGCTGAAGAAGCGATTGCTCTGGTGACACTTCCCAAACACAACCTGCTCCAGCAGCACTTTTGCAAACACTTGGTGTATCTGTGCTTTCCAGAAATGATGAAATTAATGGTGCTGGAAGGCGGGCTCAAATGGCTCTGTGTCCAAAACATCCTCATGAAAGCAACCATAACCTCTCTATTTTTTCCCTGTGTATAAAACACACATTTTCCAATTGTTTTACGCTTCACAGCTTAAATAAAATAGACTTCTTGTGTTAATTCAGAGCAACCAAAGGTGTAGCAATGCACCACTTAACTTCTATCCCAGGGATTAAAATATAGCTAATAAGAGATCAAAAGCTTACCTCTGCCTTTTTTGCGGCACAATATTGTATCCAGTCCAGGTATACACTGCAGAAACTAGCTCTTGTTATGCCTTGGAGACAGGGAACATAGTCTTCATCTATGTTAATATTGAACATTGCAAGGTCACGTTCAATATAATGCCATTTTGCGTAAGGCTGCAGTATCTTTTGGATGGATTCATCTTTGATCCAGTGAAGGATTTTGGGAGAACTTGCTGTAAAGTATATTATACTCTGTTGATAAAATGTGCATGTGTTAGCCACTGTACTCTGATTAAAACAAAATAATTTACACAGAAGAGAACATGTCATATAACATGATATGAACTAAACAAAATGGTACATATTCTTCCTGTCTTTGGTGTTTGGCATCGTTGATTCATATGACTGTTCAGTTAGAACAAGAAAAATCATTAATATCTAAATATCAGACAACACAAAAAGATGAAAATCTTACTTTTTAAAACATTGCTGCCTCATAGGAAAATACAAGCCACTATAAAATGATAAGAACAGAGTGGTCCAGCACCTAGATGTGTTAACTGGAGAGCATAACTGGAGCTCTAAAACCTACAAAGATGATTAAAGTCCAGGCACGTTTTGAAAAAATAACTGTCAATGGTTACACTGGCAAAAATAAATAAATAAATAAATAAATCTATGCTGTCTTCCTGTTTTCTGGGGATAAAGCTTTCCCAAGTCTCTAATAAAACTGTTTCCATTATGATTTAACTATATGGGGAAGAAGATGCTAGTGTGAAGACAACTCTGAACAAAACATTTTTAACTGCTGTTTTCTCTCTGCATTTAGTACCACATTTAGTACCATATTTTTGACGTTATTTGTCAAAGAAGCCAGTAAAGAAGACTAGAGTATCTATGGTACTTAAGGCTAGGAAGCTGATAGCTGAGGTATCCGACTCTGTTTTCAAAGCACGGAAGATGCTTTCTTTCTATACCAAATACAGAAACATTAGAAAACAGCGAGTGTCATGTCTGTGCCTGGGTTTCTGAGCTCAAGCTCTTCTAACCATAAAAATAATCAGACAAAACGGTCAGCACTAAACTTAGAGTGTATTTTCAAAAGAGAAACAAGTTTAAGGAGCTCTTCCAGTGTTGCAAAGGAAAGTGGCAGCAGGTGGGAAGTTCCATTATAACATTTGATAACTATGATCTTGTATTAAAGGATATTGATTTAGAACTGGATTCCAAAGCAAACAGCCAGTGAATATGGCTGAAGATAACGTGGTTTCATGCAACAGAAATATTATTAAGCAAATAAATGTTTAAAATGATTGTTTAAAAAGGATAGAAGCACTAACCAGCCCTTTTTAAAATCCCACGTGCCGTCCATGGCTTATCCTTTCAATTACACAAAAATATATGAGCAAAAGAAAAATTAAACTCCAGAGGATAAAGACAAGACAGACAGAGAGCAACTGGGGATGCACCCTTGTGGAGAACAAGACACTTTTTTAAAGACTCAGGCAGAAACAACAGGAGCTGGAAACACAGCACACAGTAAATGCAGACTGCTTGAATACTAAAAGATGTTTAAACAAGAATATATTGAGAAGAGATGGAGGAGGCACTAGGGAAACATCTCTCAGTAGTTGGGCAGGAAATGGTTTCAAAATATATGCAGAAGGACTACAGGAGCTGACCCAATTTATTTGAGAAGAATAAAAATCTTTTTGTAAGAAGAAATAAAGGCATCCTAAGCTGCCAATGAAACTGCAAATGAAATTAATATATTAAGCACAAGAGGTTCAGTGCAACTCACTGTTTAAAAGACATGCATGATAATTATTGACAAAGCACAGGAGAACTGAAACAAAGCACACATTCTTCTCGTTGATCATCAAAATATAGTTTGCTTTTTGTATCACTCACATGTGTTTACATAGAAGCAGATTCAGCAGGCAAAAAAAATAAGTATATATATAAATGTATCTCAGGCTTGCAATCGGACACAGGAGTAGCTAAAACTTCCATTACCTCATTGCATTGTGGTTTTACTAACACTTCCTGAATATGTTTTGTGCACGATATACTCTTAGTTATATGGCAATTCAGAAATGGTATAGTAAATATTTACAGTCTGGTAAGCTACAGGGAATAAACTAGAACAGAATAAGCTTCAAACACTCAGTATAAATGGAAGTGCAGGTGCTGTTGAAACTTAAAGCCTAAGAGTTTCAGAGTTCATGATTTCTGTGACCTGAACGCTGCATTAACTGGAGTTCTTTCTACAATACCTTCCTTCTCCATTAAAAAGAGCTTTAAGATCTTCACGGTGAAGGTGTCTGTGGTCTTTGCAGCTCAGGGTTCTCTAACAGGAGAGAGACTGGGGAAGGAGTGAATTCTCACCTCTGTTTCTGATACTGTTTATCCAGAGATAAGTTCTAGCAGTAGGTGAGTTAACAGGATGAAATCTCATCTGATATGCAATGCAATCTTCTCACCTTCCTAGGTTGCACTAAGAACTTCACCAAATCCTATCAAAGCTCCTGTTCAGGGAAGAAACCAATCACTTGAAGAGAAGAAGGGGAAAAAAAAATCTCAATTTATTTCCCATTTGGGACTGTCATTCTAAGGAAGCAATCTCCCAAATGTGCCCTCTCTTCGCTCAGCTTAGGTTGCAGTCTCCTTTGTCATCAAAAGTTGAGTCTTATATAAAATTCCACCAGCTTATGTTCAGATTTAATTTTATAGTAAAGTAACTGTGGGAACATACTCGTTTCAGCTTAAACAAGGTACTTTTATATGATATTGTTTAAAAAAAATCTTTAGTTTACCTGCACAATGCCCACTTTTGAAATGAAAGCTGCATGCTCACTTGCAGTTTTTTTCCAATTCATTTATCAAACCAGTCTGGTTACAAAGCCTCAACCTTTACTGTATGCAGAATCATTTAAGAAATTCCAGCGTCCGTTTTATGAAAGTAATTGACTGAATGATCACAATATCTTTGTGAGGCAATAATCTTGTTTCTGTTGCACGTGTTCATTTGCAATAAATTTACAATGGAACTCTCTAGGGTGGACAGAATTCGATGATTTCCTAGGTAAGAATTGCTTCATTTAGAGATGGCCGTTGCTGTGCGAATTGGTAGTAGCAAAGGCATAAATTTGGGTTTTGCTTCTTCAATAGAAGGCAATAAAGAACAGCAATTTCTTCATTTGCTGGACTGGAGTGGGTTTAAGCAGGAGATGAAGATGTCTTGCTATACTGTAAGGCTCAACTGTTCTGACAAACGATCATCTGTGTGGCAGCGTGACCTCAATGTAGCTACAGAAGCGGTGCAAATGAATTGTTGTTTAATCAATGGAATGAAATAACTTCAGATGTGTCATCATGTATATCTAAAACAGCTTGTAAGAAGGGGGACTGAACTACTAAAAAGTACATCTGAGAAACAGCTCTTCAGAGAGTTTCCAAAATCTTTATGCTAGTTGATCTTGTTTGCCAAACAAAACACTATTCAAGTCAAGTCAAGAAGAAAACAAAAAACCATTAGTGAATCTCTGCTATGTAGGAACGCTTATGATGTTACATACAGGATGTTAACTCACCTCCTTGATGTCTGCTTAAGCCAACCTGCAATTTTCTGTAGCAACTGGAGATGTGAGCGGTCAGAATAAAAAATATAGCAAATGGAGATACGAGATATCGCTTTCTAAGTTCAAGTCAATTTGACTGCCTAGAGTGCAAATGAACGGCTATAAGGACAGTTATTTAAGACTGCTTCTATGAGAAAGCCAGCATTCTTTCTTCTTGACAAAGCGGCCCAGGAGCGAATTCCACTTTACCAAAGAATTTACCTTGATATAGTATCTGATAAGTATTCTCCGCAGGTCAAACACTTGCAGCATCGTCGCGGCGTTGTTATCAATGATGCTGTATCCTTCCAGGATGTACTGGGTCCGAGTTATTTCCCATGTCAGCCATCGGAGGTTAAAGGCTGCATTACATGATAACAAGTGAGGCAAGTGTCCAGGCTTACAGCAGCAGCAGCCTTCGTTGTCTTCATCTCCTTCTGTTATAGCTTCCACTTCTCTCTGCTGGCAATATGTCCCTTGGCAGCGAGAAAGAGAGAACGTGCTGGCAGTTATGGGGGGAGGAGGAAACAAAGGTCTCCTTCCACACTAAAATGGAAGGACTGAAGCCTCCAACCACTTAGCAAAAATCTAATAAAAGGAGCTGCAGCAACAAATTAGATGTGCCAATGATCCACGTGCAGCAGCAAATAAAGAGCTGTAGCGGTACATTATTTATTTACTATCAGCTACAACAGCCAAAAGAGCCCACTCTCACATTCTAGGCACCCTATTCTGAGCTGAGCTCTACTATGGACCACGGCTTCTGCCTAAATAAAGGCTCACCAGGAAGCTACGCTGAAGATTTTCTCTCTGTCAGGCATATTAAGCCAATTGCTCCAAATCCCAGTCTGCTTCTTCAAGTAACATACAGGATGCAAACAAAGAATTTACAGTGCGTGAGAGCACTCACAAAATGTGGGCTTCAGCAAGCTTTCCTAGAAAACACATTCCAAAAATAACATCCAACTGGTTCTTCTCTTCCCCAGTGGAACCAGAGCTACTCCAGATCAAACGTTTCCAGTGAACGGCAATTGCAGTAGTATATCAATAGGACAGAACAGCTTTCTAATTAGCCTGTTACAGGGGCTCTAGATCAAAATGGAGTAAATCTTTCTGAAAAAGAAATGTTAACTTGAAAGGAAGTTATGAGGCAGATATATCTGCTCTACAGGTATCTGCTCTGCAGACTCTGGCAGGCGCTACACACACTAGGTGATCAACCTCAGCCTTTCTGGATTTAAAAATCCATGAATGTAATGTCAGAACTATTTAGGGCCCTACAAATCATAACCAGCGTGGACACCCCTGAGCTCCCCACAGAGTTCTCAAAGTACATGGCTTGCGTGTGCTTGATGCATAGATATCTTTAAAACTTGCTCTCCATGGACTGTTGCAAAAGTTATCCGCCACTGAATTTCTGCAAAAACCTTCTTTCAAGGCTATTTACTATGAGGCAAGCCGCACATTTGTCTTGTATGGGCCTTCCGCCAAGGGGCAAGTCTCATCCCGTGAGAGAGCCGTCTCAGGCAGCATCCAAATGATCCCAACGGGAGAGGAGGCTGCCAGAGCCAGTGCTGCTGTTTCTGGCGAGCTGGGGACGGGGACGGCTGAACCCTTAGCTGGCACTGGCAGGTGCTTGCGGGGGGACAGTGCTGTCATGAAAGCAAAGTCACAGTATTTACCAGCAGGCCCTCGTCTGCTCCTTTAATGTCCCTCAACAGTGACACCACCCCCACAAGTGGCTTCCTCACCAAGGGATCCGTGTTTGCATCCCCGGTGCAACCTGCCTGTCGTTGTGGAGGAAGGTGTGACGTGCAGCTTGAATTCTGCCCACCAGGAAATACACTGAAGAACGCTCAAACATTCTGTGCTTTTGCAGTCATTTTTTTTTTTTAAAAAAAAAACAGGCACATGATTTAAAACACCTTTGAGTTTCCCTCCCTGAGAATTTGATTGCTGTACGTTACATAAATTAATCAACATCTATAAAACCTCCTGCCAGGATCAACAGACTTGATCATTTGTGCAGGTGCAAATGAGAGAACAATCTGGCTACACTCATCACAGGAGACTGAGAAAGAAAATAACAGCAGGCCCAGTCCCCCTCAAAATGTGCCAGCACCCCAGAAGACAGTATGGAACAAGAAGCACCTGGAATGCCCTTTCTTGGGGCGGGGGGAGCGTCAGGACCATCTCTGTCTCCTGGGTCGACTATCCCAGTCAGTCACAACTGTATGGGTCAACTTGTAATAACAAACTGAGGGCCCTTCACTCTTCCTGACGGAAGTAGCACCCATAGTATTCCCCCTCTCACATTAAGAAAACCATTACAAAATACAACAAAATATTTTAAACTACTGGGTATGAAGTTGTCCTCCTCCATATGCCTGCTGAAATTTATCTAGCAAGAAAATACACAAAAGAAAGAAGAAAAAAAAAATCTGATGGAAATGTTTGAGGGGAAAAAAAAAGGGATTGTAGCCCTGAGAGGTGGCGGGGGGGAAAGATCGATTACTTGCACTGTTCTTTGCTCAGTTTTCTGTTTATTCTGTGTAACCAGTGTTGCTCACAGACTGACATCTATTCCTTCTTGGAGAGCAGGGAAACACAATATAACAAATTATTAAATGTTTTCAAGTAACCTAAAAATATTTTTTCCCCCCTCAAGACTCCCATAAAATACAAGGCATGACCTATCAAGCTGACATATCCACGAGAACTGAACATGAACTGGACTGCTTCTGCTTCATATTGCTCAGATTTCTACATGAATTAACACTTACTGCTCAACAGCAAAAAAAACAGCAACTGCTCTGGGTCAGTGGATGCTTTTCTGAAGCTAAGTCAAAAGACATTGTACTCAAAGTGAAGCAGGGAAAGGCATATTCCTTTGTACATAGCTTATGTAGGGCTGGATACTGAAAATCGTAAAATAACCATTGCATGGTGGTGCTACTGCTGTTGTGCTTGTTATTTGAAAGGTTAAAGATCTCACAGTATTAAACTGAATCTAGGAGAAGATAAATCTTCTTTCCAGCTAGTAAATTTAGCATTGACAAACATTTTTAAGTGGATCAATGCTCCTTTTGTTGAAAAACACAAGTCTAAAAGAGCTGCCACTTATGCCCTTTTAACTAATAGAATTAAAGATGGGGTTTGCTCAGTTTACATATTCCTATTCTTACACTCATTTTTGATTTTGCATTGAAATACAACATTTCACTCGTCTGACTTCTATGCACTCTCTGTATTACCTATATTAATATCTGTATTGTTTCTAAGAACGCAGTCATTATTCATTTTCCTTAAAACAAGTATTTTGTAAAATACAGCCCTTGAAGAAGCTAGCAAGGTACGTAATAAGTGAATTCAAGAGATCCTTGGGCAGAGACACCTGGAAGCTGTCATCACAGGCATAACAAACAGTTGATGAAGACATAACAATTATTTGCATTCTCACCTAATTCAACATTTCTCACAATTAAGACTAAGATTATACTCCAGTTATACAGCATCAATATTGAACCTGGGGAGTAAAAGACATTCTAACTAGGACCAGATTAATACAAAAGCTCTGAGAGCAAACCAAGGAGCTCATGTGGTCATTTTGCAAAATTATTTCAAGGAATGAAATCAGGGCTGTGCACAGTCAACATCTGGCAAACATGTGCGTGCTTAACAAAAGCTGCTGGATGGACTCGACTATTATCACCCTGGGGATTTGGTTTCTTGGCTGCCTGCAGATCCTTTGTGGTGTCTCTGCTTAGTGTCAAGGCACCAATGCTCTGAGCAATGGCCAGTGTTCTGTCAAAAAACGAAATCCCTATTTTGTACCTTCAGTCCTCAGCTCATCTGCTGATTAATATTTCCAGAAGAACCTAATAAGAGGATTCAAGTTTGCAAAGACAGAGAGCTCAAGTCTGATGCTCAAGTACATGTTAGTTCCCTCCCATTTCTTGCATTCACTTCTAGAAAGAGTGCCAGTAATCTTCTCACATCTTTAATTGAACCACACTGAGCCACCCTCCAGGCCATAATACACTGGCTAGGCTTCAATGTAGTAACTTCTCACGTTACTCAGAAATTTCACGTTACAAATTCCTTCATCAATCTTCTTTTCGGTCTATTACTCTAGACACTAATATCACAAGGACCAAAAACATTTGCTCAGTTTTACAAATTAAGCCAAAAGGGACAAGTCGCAGTGAATAAGGTTAAGCATTTGTGTACATATTTTACAGAATGATAATCCTGCAGTTTTGTATATATGCTGTAAACTCATGACTAAAATGTCAATTTTTATAGTACTTCCCCAGAAATCATCAAGCTTAAGCAATTCTAAGAGAATTATTCATAAAAACAAGGAACAAGGGAACAGAATGTGCACTTCAGTTACGCGATACGGTTAAGCATAATGCCATTAAATATTAAAAAGCAGGACGATGATTTCACTCATAATCACTGATTTTAAAATCTAAAGGAAAAGCATTCTTTTTACATTTCTTTCTGCACTAGAAAGAAAATAAGCTCCTCACTTCATTCAGCATTAGTCATTCACTGTGAACCTTGCTAGCACAGAGAAGACTGATCCATTTCTAAGATATCTGACACTGGATGGTTGTCAAAAACCTATCAATGCAAAACTTGTGCCAGCTCACAAAGCAAGGTCAGTCAATGGAAGCTCAGGAGAAAACCAGTGTGAGAGCTCAGACCTCTCTCTATTTTCCTGACACATCAGGATGTACTGGTACTCTGCCAGAATGATCTGACCTAAATGGGAATCAGAAAATTGAAACTGAACACCATAATCTCACTTCAAGAGGAGCCATAAAAATATACCTAACTTAATGACCACCCAGGCTTCTAAAATTAATGGCTGAAATCAAAGGATACTTCTGAACTGAATTTTGGAAACTCAGTGAGTGGCAGGAAAAACACTGTTCAGTTTTCAAGGGCCAGACATAAAATTCTGTGACAAAACAACACACTTCCAGAGCAGTTTTAATTTTCATAAAACACTCAAGCTTAACACAGAGAGAATGGAGATAGATCATTATGGCTGAAGGTAGGGATGGTTTGGGCACTCAAGACTGCTGACATAAGTAGTTAGGGTGTATATGTGCTTAGAAAGGGCTCTTAGTATGCACTCATCACGCACACATCATAAAGCACTCTCCCACACCGGGCATTTCACGCTCTGAACTGTATGACCCTAACCACCAGCTTTGGACTAGGGGATTTAAGTAGGTATAAATCTGCAAGATAGTGCTGCCTGTGGATACCTGGAGCTGTGAAGACGGAGTGAAACATAAGATACTACCTCCTTTCATAAGCGATGCACCAGTCTCTTCACAAGGGGCTCCTCAAAAGTGCTTGCCCATACACCATTTTTTTGGTAAATGCAAATACTTCATAAATAAATGTGTTATACTCTGAAAACATCTAACTCAGCTCCACCAAACTCTTCTGCAAATCCGAGCTTTCCAAATTCAGACAGATAAGGCTCCTCCTCACCTGACCTGTTTCTTTTCTGCTCAGGAGGGCAGAGTAAGAGGTAGCAAGCTATCAACCAGAGGAAGCGCTTTCTGCTCTTTTCCATATGGAATTGGGCTGAAGTAATTTATAGGCTATAATAGTCTCAATAACTTGAAACAACTTGAAAACAAAACTCAAAACATTATTGATACCTCAAACACTAAACCCACAGAACTGTGGATTGTTTTTTTGGGTGCTTTCATGCCTCAAAAATATTCTGCATTTTTGCTAACTAGATCGATTGGTCTTGCAGCAGACATCATCTCCTCTCAGAAATCTTTCCTCTTTTTTGTCTGCACAGACACGTTATGGAACCCACAGCAAAGGAAGCATTGCCTAAGGATCTTGGCTGTTAAACTTTCACCTAAGAAATCCTTGGGAATCCCACATGTCACTCTTCCTGAGATGCAATGGAAAATGCAACATGGCTTTTGAAGGAGGCCTTTTCTCAATAAAAAAGCTGCTAGACATCTAACATTTTCTTTCATTGCAGAACTCTTCTATAATACTCCCATATAGACATACAAAATGGGTAAGGGAGGAAAGGAGGAAAAAATACAACAAATACTTATTTTAACCTACATTAGAGAAACTAAAATGTCTATTTGAAATTCATAGAAGGCTTCCACTGCTGGAACATTACTACTTTACTCCTAAAAGTTTCCACCACTTCAGATTTCCCACATTCAGCCCGAAGTATCCTCTTTCCTGTTTTATGCCATTCTTTCCAATTAAAAACCCTCTGCAACCTTTCTGTTCATGTGCGTATATCTTTTTAAGCTGCTTCGCTCTCAGCCTTTGCTCTTTCCCACTCAAGCAATGCACATTCAGTTCTTTGAACCTTCTCTCAGAAGAGATGTGCTTTAAAATGACTGCTTTTCTCTGAACTGCTTTTAATTTGTCAATACCTTTTTGACAGTTTGCTGCATACACAGAACGTATTCAACTGTGGTCTCTCTCAGAAATGACATGTAGATGGGCACTTCTGTTTTCCAACAGCATGAAGTGTTTGTTGGAAGCAGAAAGCCAAGATTGTAACCACTCTTTTAAAAGAATGATACTTGCTAGTGTCACAGAGCAATCAAACACCAACAAACATTTCTTATAGTGGTAATGCACTCTCTACTGCAATAAAACTTTACAATGTGCACGTACACTGCAGAAATTTTTATTCTTAGACATCTATTCCTATTTCTTAGAGATGATTTCTGCTCCTAAAGTGTATACTTCAGCCTGGCTGTGTTCATACACCATTTTGCATGGGAAAAACTAGCTAATACAGAGAAAGCCCCATGGGCGATGCCATCACAGCTGCCTTCCACTGTGTACAGGCACATCTGTGTCCGCTCTGTGCTCCTCTCCTTGATTCAGCTAATCATGACGTTCCAAGGGAAGCATGAACATCGTACGTGCAACGCTCGGGAACAAAAATCACAACAGAGATTTCGATGCTAATTATATGATTGAAGAACATGGGGAGCAAGTAACCGCACCTCAAGATATCACCACCACCATCCATAAATGATTTCCACACAGGCTATGCCTAACTGGATATCCTCCAAAAGACATTTTGTTGAGGCACAGACTAAACAGGAAAATATGTAAAGTCTTCCTTGTTGGACAGGAAACCCACAGGACCTATGTATTTTGACATTCTTTCCAGCCCTTCCCTGATTATGGGTTTTCCCCTGTCTCTCCCCTCGAATTAAAGGGTATGTTACACATTTCTTCTGGCACACAGTTGAACACTGTGCATAGTTACGTTCCCGAAGGAACTGGGGGCCCCCCCACACTCTGTGGGTGCCTCGGGGTTCCCCTCTCGCTGGAGCCCCCCGCTCTGCGCTGCTCTTGCTGCCGCTGGCGGGTGCAGGGCCTCCCCCTGCCTTGTGCCCAGCACGGAGGACGCGCTGGAGGCCTCTCCTCCCCGGGCCGTGCAGGCGGAGAGCGACGGGCCCGTTCAGGCAGCGCGCGTAGCTTCAGCGGGGCTTAAATGGCTTAGCTTGAACGGGGCTTAAATGAGCTAAGGGGAACCCTGCTTTGCTGGCCAGCTTCTTCCAGAGCACGCGACGTATTCTCTCCCTGGCTACAAACATCTTTTTCAGTTAAAGCTGGGCCAAGTGCATCTATTAACTGCAGTTAGAAGGGAATCTGGATCAAAGTCAGATCTAACGCCAACTGTTAATTAGCTTAGACTGCAAACAGGGGAAGCAATGGCTCCTCTCCCCAGTAAACTTCAATTCAGGAGACTCTCTGACCTTTGCTTTAGGCAGTGTTACGGCAGAATCATCAGCCCTGCTTTTCAGCTACAGCAGCCACAAACATTCACAGCAAAATTCAGAGCTCCACAATGCAAATACGGCTTCCGGTTTACTCATAAACAGAAAGCCAGTCCCAGATACAGAGAATACTGTTACGATTGACTCATTTCCCAAGCAAACAGACTTCCTACTTAAAGGACTGCAGATCTTTCAGGGTCCTCAATTAAAACTGCATTTTTGAAATTAAAGTAGGAGTCAAGTTGGCAACTCAGAAAGGCATATGCCACAAACGCTGAACAGGTCTCTTCTACTAGGAGCTGGCCCTTCCTAAATAAAAGAAATATGAAACACTCGTCCAAGAATCAGGTCTCCCCCTGCTTTCCCTCCTTACAGTGAGTGAGCAGGGTGATGCTTTCTAGCAGGTTTCCATTGTATGACACAAGCAAAGTCCTAACTGTAGCCTAGTGTCTGCACTTAAACACACCTCAGGTCCCCCTCTTCTACTGCCCAAGCTCAGCAGTAGCGTCTTGCATAACCTAACTCACAGGATTTTCAGTGGGCTGTCTCATGATATTTGGTGCTTTTTTCAGGGCAAGTTTTTGAAGGTTGAACAATTTTCAGAGGAATTTTAGTCTTCATTTTACTGAAGGAAAAAAAATGACCAAGCATAATCTATAAGACCTGTGATCCAAGAAAACAACTCCGTATTCTTTCTTTCTGAAAGTCTTATGATAAGAACACGAGTACTCATTTCTAAACGTTAGGGTTTCACAGCACTGTCATTCAAATTCTGATACAAAGAAATACAGAGCTTTTAGACAGATAAACAGATATCTAGAGAGATACAGAGAAAGAGGTCTTTAAACTCTATGCCCCTCTAAAGAGTTGTAATAGGTTAAGGAAGCCAGGCAATTTGTGGTGGCTCTTCTCTTGTTAGAATCATCAGGGATGCAGATCCTTACCTCGAAATTCCAGCCCTCTGAGCTGGAAGGTGACAAGGCCATTTCCAATTTCGATCAAGTGCACAAAGGCATTTAAATAGTCCGATGTCAGAATAAAACAGTCTCCTGTGTTGTAGTTTCCCCAGCGGCCCAGTATCAAATCTCCACAAAGAGACTCCTGCAGAGATCTTGTCAAATGCTCATAAAAAATGGAGTTGAGATTATTATCATCATTTCCTACAACCAGAGCAGCACATATTTGTGAAAAATTACATTTATTATAAACTAAGCCATTCTGAATGAATCCTATGCTCTTCTTCACTCTTGCATGAAGCCTCTTCCTCCAGTTCCCCCTACCAAACGTTCCACCACACAAGAACAGGGGGAGGCACTTGACCACACAGCCCCTCATCACTGTGGCCTTTGTGCATCCAGCCCCAGCATGCACACATACAGACACACTCAGATGTGTACACACATACAGACACACTCAGCTTTTGGGGGATACTGGGTGAAAATTTAAATTAGTTAGAAAAGGAAGCTTTTAAGCACACACGCATGCACACACACACACGCACAAAATGTTTTGTTTTAGCAATGAATTTTAAAATACAATTAAATAATCACTGGCATACATAATAATGATAAGGATTATTGCTATCCAAATACAGACTGAACTTGCAAAACATTGAATTCACTGCCTTAAAATGATGAATAATGAAAGAAAATTATATGACTTGAACTGGTCATATCTCTCTTGTCATCTTGGACATCTTGCATTATACTCATTTCTGCTAAAGGTATATTTTTTTGTGATGCCAATTTAATTCATCCTTCCAAAAGGAAGGATAAAAATGCAATGTAACAACATTAATTAGAGGCTAAGCTTCTACCTCCACAATGAAAACCCTGGCACCTTGGTGGTAAAATAAAATCAGCTGCTGAACATTTAGGGAATACAGATATGAAATCTTGGCTTCTCTTACTGGGACCAGGATTTGGCATGAAGGGTTGATAACAGTTTCTCCTGGAAGGGTGATGAATAGCACCAAGTTGGCTACCACCTGCTCTCCATGTCCACTGGCTTGTCAAAAAACACTCTCATTTCGAGGCTCAGGAATTACCTGGTGCAATCCTGGAAGGTGTTTTAGATTGCTGTGTGTTACAGCTCATTTCATGGGTCATTACCTGGAAGAGAAGCCCACTGGCTTTCCGTCTTTCTTTTACTCCATCTGCAAATTTCCTGATTTCTCTTCCCTTGCTTTCTGCCTTTGCCAGAAGGGTTTCTCCCCAGGGAAGAGGAGACACCATCAGTCCGAACCATGTGGTTGTAGGGGCAGCATCCCCTGCTCTTCCCTCGGCAGCACTCTCCTCCCCAAGGCTGACCTTGCAGCTCAGCAAGGGTGGCTGCCGTGTGCTCCACACACACACAAATTTTACGATTAACCACAAGATTCACAGCCCAGTGGCTATCTAATCAGTTCCACATAATTGAAGAGTGAATTTACTTATCAACTTATACAACTTAACCAGAGGCTCTGTTACATCTAAAATGCTCTGCTTCATTCGCACAATTAAACACTCTGCCTCGCCAACTTTCCAGGCAAACCCTCAAAGGAGGGAATACACTTTTCCAAAGCAAGCAAAATACCCAAGCTCCCCAGTCATACCTGCATCCTTTTCGATCTGAATTGCCAGTCTTGTGTTGGAATGGTCCGACCTTTTGGTGCTGGAAATAAAGACACGTTGTACAGCCAATTCCCTTTTTAAGCAAGATTCTCCCCTATTTTTTTTTTCTTTTTAACATATCTTCCAGTCATATGATTGTATCATTATGCAGTTCATCCTAATCTGTCACCTGGTTTACTCAAGTAGACACATTCCCTTATTGCAGCTCAGTGTTGCCACTGCTAAAGTAACTCTCAGCACATGAAACAAAAGTGTCCTTTTCACTTCCTCTTTTTCCTTGAGCTCTTCCCCATTTTCTTTCTTGTGGGGCTATTCATGTAAGAGATAAATCAACACGTAGCAGAGTCCATGTAGAAGGCAGCATCTGTGATAATACACAAAGACTCTACATACCTAAATATTTAAACTGGCTCCAGAAGCATACCCACCAGGTGCTACCCAAATACTGAATACAAGGAATACTAAATCAGTCTTTCTTCCTATCTAAGCCTTAAGGAAAGTAGCTGGACTCAAGGGGCTTTGTTTGTTTCTGTGGGAATATACCTGTGTATATGTAATACCTTGGAAGAAAAAAAAAAAAAAAAAAAAAGGAACGAAAGAAAGAAAGAAAAAAAAGAAGTTTCTTATTTAACTAGGCACCAATGAGGGAGCTCCTGCTTATTCTTATTTCTTGAAAGAGAGGGAAATCCAGGGA
>NW_010581634.1:404094-500825 GCF_000705375.1 Tinamus guttatus
AGGAATGCCCTACCTTGTCCTGACTAACGCCCAGACCCTCAGCTTCAGATTCACGTTAGGAAAACTGAAACTAATTTCCAACTGTTGGGCCTAATGAGAGAAGTGAAAAGGGGGTGTGCGAAAATAAGTTCTCCTTATGTGAAACCAGAAAAATTGAAGCGTGCTTGACAGCAGCGAAGCACGCATATGCTGATGAACAGAAATTACACTCTGAGAAAGCAGCCTTACTTATTATTTGGAAGAAAAGCAAAAACGTATTTTAAGCTAGAACAGGGTTGCTTGCCAGAATCGTTTTTGGTTAGTGCAATTACAATGTTAAGTTATAAAAAAATATAACATGGAAGTAGCTTCCTGCGTCACTTCATGTAAATATAAATGAGTTTCTGAGTAGCTAATATAAATGAAATAACTTAATTTAGTCATCAATACGGTAAGGAAGTTTTTAAAAATGAGCATGCAAACTAGGCAAAAAAACAATTATACGGAGCACATTATAGGTAGCCCTTCCCCAAATAAAAATTCCTATCACCAGGCTATAAGCAATAGCAAAATATAAAAAAACACAATCAAACAATAACAGCAAAAAAAAACAACAAAAAAGAAGATTCTTCTTCATTCAAGCGTATCTCAAACTCCACTGTAGCAAACCTGTCACTTTCCATGAATGCACTGAGCTGAACTTGGCAAAAACAGCTGTCAATCCACTCTCCAGAAAACAAATCTATACAATCTATACACCATCTTCCCATCTTTTGCACAAACTATTGTGTTTTCTCTTATAGTACCTGAAAATTGTGTGTGCATGGCCTATTCTAAGGCACTGCAGTGCAAAGAATGGTGAGTGGAAGACCCAGAACAACCTTCCAGACCTGTTCAAGGTCCTGAACTTTTTAACTCTACAGTTCCGTAACAGGCAACCACGGAGCCTTTGAATTTGTACATGTTGAAGGATCAAGAATTAAAGCCAGACAGGCCAGGCCAGCCTGACTTTATCTAATTATTTGAATCCATTTATAGAAGATTTATCTATTCTTAATACAATGCTACTCCCTTCCCCTGCCTTATCTTTTCACTGTGTCCTTTTAATGACCCAGGAATTTTTCAGTTGAACTCTCACTCTGCTCAGTTCTTCATGTGAGCAATGAAATACTGAAATGGAAGTGAGGCAAAGGAGGATCAGAAATGCTAGTGATAAAATGAGTATACACTTAGGAGGAGCGACTACACGTGTATCTGGGGGGATGGCACAGGTTCAGGCAAACACTGATTTCACTCGGATGGGTATCGGAATCTTCTACAAGGCTGCTTTCCACTTCCAGTTTTTGCAGTTTTGTTTTTTGTTTGGTGTTTTTTTTTTTGAAGTGAGAAAAGCATTGAAGATAAACTAGAATTTCTAACACAGCATAAATTTTTCACAAAGAGCCTAACTTTAGCATTCACACTGAAGATAAAGCATCAGTTACTGCTTGTTTTCAAAGGACAAGTAGTGGTAACTTTAAATATTGAAAGGGTTAGATTTTCACATTTGGGAGTTTATAGTATACACATAAAATAGTTTTATTTTCAAAAACGATTAGCACCAACTGCTTTACTTATCTTCGCAGGAGTCACAGATGGTCTGTTCTGATGAAAACGAAAAACCCTTATTTAAGCATCAATGATTAAGCATCATGTTTTGAAATTCCCTTTGAGTATCTTCTCTTCTGCGCATCCCCTGTCCCAAAATTCCTAGACAAACTGAAAGCAAATCCTATCTATTTTTCATCTGAAGTAACCTATACTAACCTGCCTATAGCAGCGAGGTGCCTACAGCTACTAGGCTTGATTCTCTAACTTGTACCTAGAAAAGAAGCCACATGCCTTAAAAAAAAAAAAAAAAAAAAAAAAAAAAAAAAAAAAAAAAAAACCTCTGAAGTGAAAGGCAGCAGATGTTCTAGTCTCTCCTTCCTACTTATTATGGTACAAAAACCTGTCCAAAACCATAAAGCTCTCTGTGGGACTAGGGATAGCTTTCTACCTTGCCATGACTCCCCTCCAACTTGAGTCCAGTGAAATCCTGGACTTGTTGACCCAGAGAAGGATGTGTGTGAAAAAAATGAAAATTGCATTAAAATCTCACCCCAGTGTACGAAACTTAGCTCCCTACAAAAGGTTTCTACAAATCTCATGACATTCAGAATCAAAGCCCTTTCTTCAACTTGGCTTTGTTTCAGCAACTTCTTTATAGATGAATAGGTTTTCACTCAAGACACAGTTCTAATTCAAACAAAAATAAAACTTAATCAGACCTTTCCCTGTGGAAGATGAAATTCTTCCACACGACTGTAATTTCTATTTTGAAGTCTTTCGAGGTGCTCAGATAGCTTAGTGATACTGAGACAAGGTGCTGACAAATGCACATCACTTTGTGTTGTTCTGGCCAAGTCCTGCCTCAACCACCATATTTCACCTTTCTGACTCAAACTGTTGTTCTGCAGCTGCAATAATTTACTCGGAGTAAAGCTGGCTACATTTCAGTAGTTGGGGAAGAGAGTTTATGTACAGCCCAGAACACAAGACTTAAAGGAAGCCCCTTACTAACTCAATCAACTCCCTTAACATCGTAGACCAACAGCTCATGCAATCCTTGTCAAGTACCTCCATGTGCAAAAGGAACTGTTTTCCTGCCTTCGTTACTCCTACTTGGAACCTGCTAGATCCCAGTTACCAAGTGCTTTGAAAACCTACTGGCTAAAAGGAGCAGAACATCTTTAATCAATCTTTTCAGTATTCAAAGTTCATGCCCTTGTGCAACTGAATGCGTGACAACTAAATTCTGACAAAACCAACCAAATCTTATGTCAAACTCTAAGATGTGCTGTAGCAAGTAATTACTATGTAGACTCATCATCACCTTGAGAATTATTTGCCACATCTCAAATGGTAACAGGCTAATGTGAAACATATTAATGCAATCTGACTTCTAGTGCCAAAGGTTTAACAGATTTAGTTGCTAAAACTAGTTAGTAGGACCAAAAAGGCTGACAACTGAGACTTTTATTGATTTTTTTTTCACAGCTCAGTTATTTTCTGCCTGTACGACAAATGCAACATGACACCTCATCTGTAACACACTGATAATTGTTTAAATATATTTGCAGAAATAACCAAATAACCATTAAAGAGTAAAATAGCAAAATCCAGGATAAAAAATGTAACTCTCATGCCCTACAACACTTTTGGTATTATCTTTGACAGAAAAAAATCTCCAGAAATGAAATTAATGAGAACATAACCTTTAAAAATAACAAATGTAGAAAACCTTTGAAGTCTTACTTGTAGTTTTTCTCCCAGAACTTGACGGGTCTCGCGTAGGATGCGATGAAGATGACACTACCAAGAAACGGGCTCAGTGGAGTAGAAAAGGCTGAAGTGGCCAGAGTTTGAAAAAAAAGCATGGCAGAGTCTGAAATTGCAAGTTAAGGTAAAGAAAATCATTTCACCATCGCGCTAGCCATTGTTCAGGCACTTGTCTTCATCTTTACATTTTTAATTTTACCAAAGAGGTGGGGGGAGGAAAGGCTGGCAGGCAGTGCCAAACTGACAATTCCCAACACGAAATCCATGGCTCTTCAACTCTGCAGAGCGGCAACGAAGGCCACATGTCTGAATGGAGCATGTTACGAACAGGCACGTTACAGGGTGACCCTGTCTAAACTCTGCCGAAGGAGACATCCCAAACCCACGCTGAGCAGCGAGCGCCATTTCCAGCCACCCAGTGTCTTTTCTACAACACAGAGGGCTTTCGAGAGCCTGACATGAAGAGCTTTTAAAAAAAGACCCTAACTTCCCTGATTTGCTTTGAAATTCTTGTTTCTATGCAATGGAAACTCATTTCCGACCCCGAGTCCACTATTTCATTCTGTGAATTACTGCTTGTTTTGGGTATGTGCAGAAACAGCTATGCCTCCATAATCCGGCTGCTGGCTCAAAATTGTGCTTTCATATTAATTTTCACTGGCAATTTCCATGCTGTTTAACAGGTTAGGAGTTTTCTGCATTTCACACTTCTTGAAAATACGCACAACATGAGAAGGTAAACACAAGGAAATATTAACTATCATGTATATCAAAACCAATACTTGAACCCATTGCTTACTTTAAATGTAAACTCATATTCTCTATCACTGGAAAACAAACTATGAAATGGATAAAGATACAAAAAAGACATAAGTTGAAAGGAGCAGGATTAAAAAAATTCAAACTAATGATGTGTTAGAGTTAAATTCCCCTTTAATTCATACCAGCTCCATGAAATCTCAGGACAGAAAGTTTCCAAGCTGGCATGCCAGACCAGTCGTTTTACCTTGCACCGCTCTTGGGAGGAAGATGCTATATAGGGAAGTCATGGACTATGGAGTCATTATCAAAATACAGGGAGCAGGCGCATCGCAAACTAAAATTAAGGTTAAAATCAACCTGTAACAATAGTCTGTTAGCTTAGCCTGTTCTAATCAAACCCTTTCCTCTTACAGTCATTAAACTCCACAGTAAATGTCTTTACATATATGGCATCATTTGCCATACAGCGTCTCCATAAAAAGGCAACCATACCTTCAAAGCAACATGCAATATCTACAAACAACTATTTGCCAAAAGATCTCTCTCAAACCCCTCAAACCTATTGAGAGAGAGTGGTTTGGAATGGTGTCTCAGTACATTACTGAGTTTGCAAAACGAGCTGCCCTCAGAGTCTGAAAGTACAAAAAGCAACAGAGAGCACAGAAAAGGAAGCAAGTGTGTCAACCAAGGTAAACTGTCACATCACACTGCAGTCATAACCAGCACGGGCTGGGAAAGATGCACAAGTATTTACAAGTGTTGGGTAAGCGAAGGATGCATGGGAGCTGAAAAGAGAAAAAGAGAACAAGGAGGACAGATAAGGACAGTATATCAAACTTTCTAAAGAGAGTTTGCATGCAATGATTGATTTAAAAATTACCAGCATCATGAACTAAGATATTTAGGCCTCCACTGTGAACTGTTAGCAGCAAAGACATAAAGCAGTATCAATAGTTTTGTTTTTCTGTGCTAAAAAGACATAATATTGTATCATGTGAAGTTGCAAAATAGTTCCCATTTGACTTGTGAATAATAATTTTAATTCAGTGTGTTATATATGCAAACATAGCATGGGAGCAAGTAACGTATTTGTCATCAGTTCTTTTCTACTCATGATACTTGATTGCCTTTTAATAGACAATTCTCTTTTTATAGCAATGTGTTAATGATGTGTAAGTAGCTAAGTGCCATAAATATACAGACATGCTTTTGTGTTCTACATCCAAATCTAGTATTCCTGCGAACCATTTGTTAGGTTATATTGTGTAGAAATAGAATTTGTTTCTTTGTGAATTATGCATTTTCTTTGTAAGGTGGCCAAATTTCATTTTTTTTAATGATACAAGCTTTTGCATGATATGAAATAATTTGAAGATCATTTCATATCATTTACAAATCTGTTTAAATTCATCTTCAAAACAAAGTAATCAACATTTCCCCTCCTCATGTGGTAAAACCATCCCAAATTCACTGCTTGTTTTCCCCAAATCACATTTTTAATTGCAATTACTATGGACCCAAAAAAGTTTCCTCAGTTCCAAGTATAAGAGGTGGGAGAATTTAGTGGCTTCCCTCCCCCATGTTAGAGCTGAAACTCTGGAATGGCCAGAGCAGTAACTCGTAAGCAGGATATAACCAAACTATGAATCCTTCTTTTTCCAATCTTACTCTTGATTTACTAGATAAAACCCACCTTTGACTATGAACAATGTGGACTTTCTCTGTGTGCAGATAACTTACTGGGTGTAAGACATTACCAGGTCTTACCAATCTAGACACAAGGAAGCAAAGCAGCAGACCTTTCCTTAAGTCAGGAGCCCATTTCTATTCCTGCAAACTCCCTCAACTCACAAAATCCCAGGATTAGGAGGAATTTTAAGGGGTTACTTAGTCCATTCAGCAGCTCCAAGGCAGGAGGACTCCAGAGAGATATTTGGCTAAATTCTTCTTAAAGATCTCTAAAGATGGAGCCTCTGCAACCTCCTCTAGGCAAAGCTCTGTGTGCGTTTCCCTTGATACCCTGCACAGCTGAGTCGAGCGCACTGAAGCCAGCAGAACTCCTCATGTCACTAAGCTCTCTGGTAAAAACTCACTGAGGCACTTTAAAATATAAGAATTTATTTCCTGGTTGCAAAAGTGATTTAGGCAATTAAGAGACACAAATAATCCACTCTACAGAGAAACGTCAAGCTTAGTGCCTCGGCAAACTGCAGCATGCATTTATTAGTGCTGTTTGCAGGGCTACAGTAGCAAAAAATAAAAATACTGCAGACACAAAAAGGCAGAGTTGTTGTTGTGGGAACAGTAACTTGGGCATTTAACCAGTATCTTAATTGCAACTTTGCCTTAAAGGATAGATTTGCATTTACAAATGATATTATAGATATAAACAATAGAAAGTTAATCTAGATACACTTTGGCAAGAACTGTGTAAATAAACTAACCCTGCTTTGTTAACTGCTCTCCATTTTACAAAGTCTAATTGGTACTTTTATCAAGAGACTAAAGTTACCACTGTGCAAAACTTTGCGATGGAAGGGAAACTCATTGAAACAACAATCTTAGTTCTAAAATGTTTTTCTCATTATCCTCACACAGACTCTTCTGCAACTCTTATCTACAACAGAGATGAAAATAATTCTTTCATTGTAGAATTCTGTAATAATTTGCTATAAGTCACTTAAGGTATATACATAGGGCCTTGTTTTTTAACGCTCACTTCTTCTAAGTTGTCAGTTTGAAGCTTTCCCTTTGGTGCTTATTTTGTCTGCACTTCGCTCTGTCCTACATGCCCATTTACACTTCCTATATTAAAACCTGCAATATTCTAGAACTGGAAAAAAAATGATATCCAACTTCAGATCCTTAACTTACTGGTGAAGGATAATCTCCCCAAAGGAAAACTGGGGCATCTAGATAAGGATCTGAATCCCTCCAGAAGATTCATTCTTTCAATTATCTGCTGAGGAAGATTACTCGTTTCATTCAGCCAGCCAAGAAAGGTGCCCTGAAACGAGCATTTCTAATTCCCTGTTCCCAACCAATAGCCCTGAGAGGTGATGGAAGGAAGGCTCAGGGGAAACATGCCTGTTTTGCACATGAAGCTTAGGGGATAAGTTAGGTTGTGACTGACTATAGCTGTAGCATGGAAAGCTGAGGCTCATCCTTGTTTTAGATAAGCAGCTACGTCAATTGACTGTATCACAACTAATTTGCAGTATAAATGCTTCTCCCGAAAACAGTGTGAATGTCTCCTTGAGTTAGCCAGAGCCTCAGCCCAACACAGAGTAGAAAAACAACTCAAGTTACAAAATAATTCTGAAGAAAGCAACGGGCTTGAACTGCTTTCAGCCCACAAATTCCTTCCTGGCATTTGGGGCTGTCTAGCATCGTGACAGTGAGTGTCTGACAGAGGCTCACAACGGCAATCACAGCTGCACTGTGACCCAAATGTACAGTGCAACTGCTGTATTTTCCTAAATGTAATCTACACTTGTATAAATGCATATAAATATATTAACATATATATAAAATACACACATATATATATGTATAAATATGTATTCTGACCAGTTTTGGTCAGAATATAATTTCCCAGTCTTGGATACTATGAAGGCAAGAGTTGCACATAAACAAAAGTGCAAATCACATTCCCCAGGTAATGGCTCAAGAATTTTCACATTTTTAAATGAAAATTACCTAGAAATTTCACATCTTGTCCAAACACTGTAAAGATTTTTGTACATACATGAAGAGGAATTTGAGAATAAAGAAAAATAAATTTATAAAGGATATGAGGTATTGCAAAGAGCTGAGCAAAAACATGGAACGAGGACCCCCAGGCAATCTGCCAGGGAGCAATATACGTCATGATGAACTGTAACTTTTGCAGTAGGTCCCACAGCTGAAAAAAAAAAAAACAAAGACCCAGTCACTTCTTAGGTATAGAGATAGTTTCAAACGTGACATCTGAAAATGATACATCTTTTTTTTTTTTTGCCCCTGAATTGGAGATTCATCATTAATTTTCATTGTCATTAATGCTCTTCATCAATAGGAAATGAAAATTTATTTTCACTTGAAATTCATACTTACAATGAGGTACTACCAAACTGAATCCTGGTTCTGAGATTGACTTCCTTAAAAAATATGCTTAATTAGGAGTTAACATAGCAATTACCTACCAACTTGTGACACTATGTGGTAACTTCCATGTACTTCTATAAGCATTCTCATAGGGAAAAAAAAAGGAAAGAAAAAACTACATCTGAGGGAAAACCCTGCTTTTGCTAATAGAAATTACTTCATTGAATTGAAAACTTCATGATTTCAATCTTTCTGCAAAATACTGTCTTAAGAGATACTTTTAGTAACTCAGTGAAACAGAGGAAATTTCTTTAAAAGAATTCCAGTAGAGTGTTACCAAGACAATGTTTGCTGTGACTTTCAGTTGGCAGAAAAGATTAGGAATACCACATTAGAAATAACACTAAATCTGTAAAATGCAGTCACCCAAGCAACAAAGCCTTTCTTTCTTTCTTTCTTTTTTTTTTTTTAATGAGAACAGGCACAGGTAGTTACATTTCCAGATCAAATCATCCTATCATAAAAAGGCTGCATTAACATCAATTCTTCATTTTTGTCTAATACAAATTTAAAAACCTACTGAATTTACTTTTAGCCTCTTGCAAAATATACACTGTGGTACAACCACAACTGTCTGATTCAAAAAGGGTATGTGTGTATATCCTGGATAGATATTTTGCCCTGTTAGTCCTCTTGACATCAGCCCTAAACAGATCTTCTGTCTTGCCTGCTTCACGTCATCAGATTTGTTTTGCAGCCTAGGTCCCTGATAAAGTATGGTCAGGAAATAGTTGGCCTTCAATAGAAATTATCACTAAACACACACACATGCCTTGAAACAATATATGTAGCACTTCATGCTCATGTAGCCAATATATGTTGAGTTTCTTATAACATACATTTCAATTGCTTAAATGAAAAACATGACATTGCCAGCATCTTGAAAGACCCTGAGGCTATATCAATACTAGCAAATAAACTATGCCCAGGGAACGTTCCCAGGTGTTAATACTACATATGTAGTTAAATTCTCAGAATGGTTCCTAGTAACATTTCAGTTGAGCCAAAACCAATACCTGCACCCTGCTGAGAGGCTAGAAGAGTATACAGGCATGGACGAGGCTTCTCCATGGCAGCTGGCCTCCATGGAGCATGGCTCTAGGCACGCTACATTTATTAGCATGTACATTGCCAGAGAGGATGCATCTTCACAGCCTAATGCATTTTATATCTGCCCTTCCATTGTCACCCCCAAAGCATTGCTTGATCACCTGGACCCACGTTGGCATTGTGCTGAGGGGACTTTTCACTGAGCCTCTCTATGTACTTCGTTGTAAATAATTGCAAATGAATTGGGAGGGAGGCACAGAATGACCAATAGCACTGAAACGTCCTGGTCTTCGTGCTACCGAATGACCAGAGCAGCAGTCACCGCACCACGTAACCCCACGTTTAACTGATACACCTTCTGCCTGGCACGAAAGCGGCGCTACGCGAGTTATGAGCTTTGCAGCTTGGACACGACTCAAACTAGGAGCAACACTGAGAATGGAGCTTACGTTAATTCTGCACAGGCACGTACGCAAAATGAGGCAAGCTCTGACCAAAACAAGCTCCACAATCTCTCCAAGGCACAGCCTGGACACTGCTCCTTAGCTTCACTATGAGAACTTTGGATATAATCTACTTCATATTCTGTGGAAAATACTACATGCAACATGAAAATTATAACATTAGATAAAGCAGACAAGTAAAACTGAACTGAAACTAAAATTGACTTTCATTTATTTAAACCCTGCTTAACAGGTTGGATGGTTACTTTGTTTTACTAAATCCTTATTCATCTGCAATGTATAAATGAACAGCTGGGAAAAATATATCTGCTACAGATTTAAGTGCTGAAAAAGGTAATGACTCGCATTTGAAATCTCAGAAATTCAACACTGCAGCACAACCCATCAAAAGCCCTGTTACAGATTGACATCACAAAGACATAAATCAGCCTAATTGTACTCAAAGCAAAGGGTTCATCAAAAAGTTTTTAAACCTCAAATATATTTCAGGTTTTGTATTTTCTAGGAAAACAAATCCAGGAGGAGACTTTCTGGCTTCTTTTTCCATTATTTCATTTTCATCATTCTCTAATATTTACAATTCTTGCAAAATAGACCCCACAGCCCATGTTCTCTGCTGCCTACAACCAGTCCTGCTACTTCTACATTCATTCACTACTTGAATTTGCTGTTGTTTTACCACCTGCTTTTCAGCTAATGCTCCAATAAGATAGGTAACAGACCTCACTTTCGTTAGCAAGAACATGGATATAAGACAAACAATTTAGTAAATAACTCTTGTTTTTTCAAGAGCCTTACAACACTGCAACCAGTGTAGATTTACAAAGGGAAAGTCATGCTTGACCAACCTGAGAGCCTTCTACGATGAAATAATCAGCTCGATGGATGAGCAGAAAGCAGGGTCTATTGTTTATCTTGACTTTCGACGTCAAGGTAAGGCTTTCAGCACTGTCTCCCAGAACATCCTCACAGAACAACTGATGAGGTACAGGCTCAGAAAACGGACCACGAGGTGGAGGGAAACCTGGCTGAACGGCCAGGCTCAGGAGGTTCTGATCAGCAGCACAAAGGCCAGCAGGAGGCCACACACTGGTCTCGAGAGGCTGGAGACGAAGGCTGACAAGAATCTTGTGAAGTTCAGGAAAGCAACTAGAAACAGCTTTGGCAGCAGGTCAAGGGAGGTGATCCTTTCCTGCTGCTCAGCCCTGGTGAGGCTGCACCTGGAGCGCTGGGTCCAGCTCCTGGCTTCCTGGTACAAGGACATGGAGATAACTGGAGTGGGCCTGTGGAAGGGCCACAGAGATGTTTAAGGGACTGGAACATCTGACTGACAAGGAGAGGCAGAAAGAGATGGGACTATTGAGCCTAGAGAAGACTCAGGTCAGAATTTTATGAACCTGTATAACTGCCTGACAGCAGGACTAAGGAAGACAGTGCCAGACTGTCCTCAGTGGCTCCTACTGACAGGACAAGAGGCAATGGAGACAAACCAAAACACATTAAAGAGAAGATTTCTGTCCTTGGACATATTCCCAACCCAAAGCGACATGGCCTTCAGCAACCTGCCCTGGCTGAGCCTGCTTTGAGCTTGGGCAAGATGATCTCCAGAGGTTCTTTCCAATCTTCATTGTTCAGTGAAATACATAATTTACCCTTGTAAAGTATTGTTTTTAAACAGTTCTACAAAGGGGGAATATTCCCATCTAAAGTGAAAACTTCTTTAAAAATATATGCTGAGTTCTCTTCCTTAAACATGCATAAATGATTAATTTTCCTTGAGACTTCCATATCCTGGTTTAAGATGATTTATCAAAGCATATTTTTATTATGCGTTCTTAGACATTCTATGTTTTCCACAATTCTCTATGCAGAAAAATGATATATTATTTAGGGGACAAAGTTCTAAAGTTCCTAGAGATCTCTATTTGTGACAGTTTTGCACAGTAAACAGTTTTCAAATCTTTGATACAGATTTTTCCAGTATATTCAAGAAATTTAAACTACCACATTTCCTGCTAAGTTAAAATGCAGAGCATGCATCCTTCATTCATTTTTTTTTTCTGCAGACACACAGTTCAGCATCTTAATCATACTTGCATCATTTATAAGTTGTTAAAAGACTCTGCAGAACTCTGGCACATATGCTAGTATTCTATACGTCTATCATCATACATCATCATCTAACACAGCAGAGGTAAAGACTTAATTTTTTAGAAGCTACTGGAAATTGCAGTTTATATATATATATATGTGTGTGTGTGTTATATATACATATATATATATATATACACACACATATAAATATATATATATATATATACACAGATTTGAGGAGTCTGAAATACCACTAGAATGTGATCTCATTTTCTCAGTTTCATGGATTTCAATACTCTAGGTGGAGATTACCAGTTGAATTTAAAAGACAGTGATTTTGATATGGAGACAACACAATGCCTTCAGCTTTGGACAGCCTGTCTGCTTGTTCAGTACCTTTTGGGTTTCCATATAAGAAGACTCCTTGGTAATACAAAGAGTAAAGAAAATGTAAAAAATACATATATATATTGCTACAAGAATTGTTTTTTTTTTTCTGGGTATTAAGAGAGTGTGTGTATATGCTGATTTTAAACAAAAAAATAGCTGTCAAATGCATACGGCTACCTGGTTTGTGTGTAACACAAGACTCAGAAATTAAAAATTTATGAAGGTATTTCTTTGTATTTTAGATGCTGAGAACTCAGGATAGAACTGAACTCAGTCTCTCAGATGCTGGTATTTAATTTATCATGTTAAATCAGTTCCAGTCAATTCGCACCTGAGTTTTAGAAGTAGTTTCTGTTCCCTATTGGTAAATTCATTTATTTTTCTGCATGCATGTTTATATGCATAGTTATGTCAATAAAAAATAAGATATACTAAGAGTGAAAACTTGCATGTATGTATGCATGTATGTGATATGAAATTAAAATTATATTCCTGGCACACAGTGTCCAGCACTTACACTGAAGCTGTGTTACACTGAAGGGATTAGAGCTTATCAAAGCAATCTACAATGGGCCAGATAGCTGAAATGCCTGGGATGGAGGCTGCACTGCTCCAGCCTCTTCAGTGAAGCATTCGTAGGCATGGCCCATGCCCACAGAGAATCCTCCTTGAAATCTCCTCTGCTAAAAGGGAACATAAAGAAATTCACAGAGATGGTTGCACTTTGAAGCATCAGATGCTGGAGATTCCTCTTTCGATGTCAGCACTATCAGACACAGAGCAAGCTTTGAACAGTATGAGTGTACATTAATACAGTTCTCTGTGCAACAAGTTAGATCGACCGAGGGAATGGATGTACATTTTCCTGCATCCAGACATTTTCCCCATTCTAAAGGAAAAAAAAAATAGAGAAAATGAAACTTGGGATGAGTGTCAGGGATGAAGTCTCAAGTAGAGGTCAGTGGAAGAAGGGTGAATGAAAAATCATTTAAACCAATATTAAAGGGAAACATGAACTATACAATGCACAGGAGAGCTAAGGAGTTTTCTGAAAATACCACTGGGATTAGCCTGTCAGATATCAGATGTAGCCTTGAGTATTTTACTCAGCAGAAAATATCTTAACAGGGCTTATATACCAAATATCAAAAGTTAGGAAACCGCCGTTAGCTGAGAGGGCACAGCTGATTAAGACATTACATTTCAGTCTTTATGAATGGCAAGAAATGGATTAAAATATGAATTAAATGACTTAGGGCCAGTAGCTTTGAAGTGAAACATCAGATTCAGAGTAGATAAAAGATTAGAAGAGGGAAGGAAACAAAGTGAGGCTATTGAATTATAAGCAGCATCTAAATGCCCTTGGACATGCAGACTAGCCAAGAAGTCTGTGGTTTGTAGCCACAAAGGCAGTAAAAGGATTCAACAGGTTAACTGTTAACTCTGTTCCAATGAAGCACCCAAGTCAGCAGTAGCACTTTCTCGTAAAATGAATGAAAATAAGATTACGTGCAATTCCTTCTCTGATGGAGTGTGTGGCAGATGTTGAATTCTTATAGAGCTACGCCTCATCAGCACAGGTCTGGCAGGCTGTTACCTGCTGGCTCTCCTAGCTGGAATTACTTTGACATAAAGATCATCTTTCAGAGACACACAACATAGGATACTAGTGCAGAAATAAGTATATCAATAGAGAAATATCCTTACTCAAAATACAAAGTTAAAAAAAATGTTTAGTCCTTATTAGGCTGGAAAAATACATTCCAGGAAAGAAGAACTATCAGACAGGGAAACTGTATCTGTGTGAGCCCAGCAGGGGTAAGAGTACTTAGGCAAATGAATTCAGTGTTAATGAAGGCAAATTTAACAAACTCTGATTCTTTAATTTTTCTGTCTTAGGCATGAAGACAAATTCAGAACCCTCAGAGAAACTGACTATCAGAAAATAAGGTGATTCCATATTTTAGTATTGCTAATTAGTTCATCCACATACACACAAATTAAGAGACCATTAAGCTGCCTGACAGTAACGTACAAGAGAGGAAAAGAAGGGTTAATGACATTGGATCTTAACATTCCCATCAGAGTCTGTGTGGTAGAGGAGTGTGTAAGTAAATGGAGGTTCTTTCTTTAAGGTTTAAAGGAAGCTAGACAAATTTGCCAAGAATACATTTTTTTTCCAAAGCCCAGAATTCAACAGGTCTCTATTTTCACTTGTGCACTACAAACGAAAGAGTTGCTGTCGAGGAACCAGTTCCCAGGGTTTGGCATACGGTGATCTCAGACATGCTGCTACCTGCTCTACGCTAGAAGCATCCAAGCATCCAAACACTGCTGAGCTTGCAGGACAACCTGCACTCGTCTCTAGGAGAAGACCAGCTAAAATGCACGTAGCTTAGAGGATCACAACAGCGCTTGCAGTCTTGGCATAAACATTTTTCTTACGGCAGCTATTTTAATCCTTGAAGTCTCTTTAGCCTAAAATCTACCCAGTGTAAGCAAGGAGGTTCACATCTGAGACTAGCACGCTGAAATCCATCATTATACATCCAAAACTTCATTATTACACTACAGAAGAAGCAGGAAAAGATGTCAGCTTACTCCAAGGCCGCTGAGTACTGCAGACCTCTAGTGGCTGTGGCAGAGCTAGCGCGGTCTCTGAGAGGACAAACCTGTGGCAAGAGCCCCAGACCTACTAGATGCAATTCATGTCATTGGGGTTCAATAACCTAAGGCAGTCAAGCACTTAACCCCTTCAGCTGTATAACACCCAAATACCTTCGAAGTGGATGATGAGCCTGCTGCACGTATTTGTCCTGACAGCCATGTAGGAAATACCCGATTTCCCAACAGGGAACCCGACAGGGAGGACACGTGCAAACAGCTGGCAAGGAGTCAGTGGCCGGCAGGGCGCGCGGAGCAGGCCCCGCGTGTGGAGCTGCACGCTGGCCGAGCACCCGTCGGGGCCAGGCAGCGCCTTCCGCTGCTGCAACAACCACGTCTTCCCCAAAGAGCTTATTCCTTCCACGCCCCATGACTGGATAATATTCCCACAATTTTCTATCCCATTACAGAAAAATATTATGGATTTTCTAGTTGGTAGAAGTCTAGGAAGAAATCCCTTAAGCCCTGTTATCTAATCCATCTTCTCTGTGCCTCTGAAGAATATATTCTCTATTATTTGTGGTTTTCCTTCTTTCGGGTAACATGAACATCCTTATTAACCTTTGCACTGATATTATAGTATCTACTAAGAAATCCGGGGAGAAAAAATGGTTCATCTAGACAGAGTAATAAAGACCAGTAAGAATGTCTTGATTATCCAGTCTGACTTCCCACATGGTATGCACCAGAGCATTATGCCCGCAATTCCTAAATAAGCCACCAAGTATTTTTAAAAGGCCATTCAGCTCTACTTTTAAATCAGTATATACAGTGTATATACTGTGTATGTATATATGAGTATAGACAATGGGAGCTTTTGGACTGAAGAATCCCAGGCTGCAGCGAATGAGACAAGTTGTGGGTGGCTATATGGACAATCTTAACACAAGAAAGATTGAGAAGTTCCCGTTCCACTTGAAATTATTCCTAAAAAAGCAAACAACAAAGCCTTTTCTAAACATTTACCTTGCACCTCTCCCATGGCAATTTGAAAAACAAAACAGCATATTCAGTGCATGTTTAATCACATTTTAACATTAAGAATTTACATTCTGCAACATGAGAAAATGTAAACAGTTAATGATTTTAACAAATGAGTGAATTATTCACATGGCATTAATAAGACCTACACTGTTAAAATAGATCTAAAAAATCTATGCTGTTTTAAAAGCCCCAGGAACAGAAGTGAATGGATTCTCACATTCTCTGTCAACCCCAGTGTGGGTGGCTTGGCTATTTGCAAACAGAGATAAAAATCTGAGAGCAGGGCTTCGGACTCCTCAACTTGTTCAGACAGTAATCACGTTCATTCGGAGCCTCTGATTTGACTGAATTACATTAAATCAACAGCACAATGTAGAAAATGAGGGAAGTACAATCAGAGAGAGATTCAGAAACGTTCTACTCAACATTATTAACAAAGCTTTATTCAACATAAACCTACTTCAAGATTCACTAGCGCAATAAATGCTTACTGCAGCACAGCTTTGATGACATGCAAATAATTTTTCATGGGGTAACTGCTTAAAAATTGCCATCAGTACGGCTAAGACACAGTACTAGCACAGCTCTGTTATCAGATGGTGGAAAGTCCAACCTTGAAAGAGTCTGTACTTCTGCAGAGCTGAAGGGATGACAATAGAAACTACTTTGGGTCTGGTTCCTGTCTTCCTAAAAATAGCTAGAAACAAAAAAATGACTGAGCTCTGGATGGAGAGAACCTGTGATGACCCATAAAACTTTCAGGAACGCAGGTGGATGCAGCCTGCTTAGAGCCAATAATATGGACAACAAACACTCGTCGTCATCCTCAATGAGCAAATCCTTTAAGAAAGCTCCGTAATACTGAACTAGTAAAGACTCAAACCTTAATTAAAGAAAATCTACATTGTTAATGATCTGAAATTAATAGGACTTTAATTATCGTCATCTGCAATGCTGTTTTTCAGATTGGCTTTAATGATCATTGTGTAACTGTGCATGTGCTTTTGTAATATAAACAATTCAACCATTTAATTTCTTTTTTTTTTTTTTTAATGGCAAAAGGACAAGCCTACCTGATGCACTAATGAGATGCAAAATTTTAGATTTAAGAACTATACAGAAGATGACAGGTCAGTGCTAAAACTACAATTTCAAAATACATCTGCAGTACAAACTTTCAGCCCGGAACAGCAGCATTCACTCTAACAATCACTGCTTAGTTTGGCATGCATCCTTGATTATCTCAGCCTTACTCCAATCACTAGTCTTCCTACCTGAAATAGTAGACCCAAACCATCCAAGTAACTTCAAAAAACAATCATTAAAATCTTTACATCTTTCTGTTCCAAAAACATGCAATAGTCCACAACGGTATTTTGTGAAATGCTCACAAGGCCAATGTTTCCAAGAGAATTAATGAATGACAAGACTCAGTTCTGAGGTGGTAATTTTTTGATACTGAAGGAAATTTTTGGAGAATGACCTTTAGGACTTAATAAGCTATCATCCAGATGTCCACTGACACTCATCAACAGTCTTCTCAGACAACAGAAATGAATTCCTTCTGCTAAGGAACATGGCAATGCAAAAATAAGGGAAAGTCCACCACAATACAACGAACCTCTGCACTTCCTAAGCGCTAACCTTCCACTCCTCAGAGCTAAGGAGCCTGGCAAATTATTCTAAGTCTGTTTTAGGATCATAGAGTGTTGGTCGTGGATGGCAACATTTCAGGTAGTGATTCTTTTCTTGCTCCTTTTCTTCCCTCCTTCCTTCCAGACTCTTCCTCCCAACCCTAGGCGGGAGAGGTGGTTGCCACACAGCAACACTGTGAGTCCTGAAGGATGGGGGCTTGAAGCAGGTGAAGCCGCTGCTGGACATTGGTCCAAGGATTTAAAGAAAGAGCCTAAGGTGCCTCGCTAAGGTGCTGTTTTTCATCCCTTCCTCTCCTCCTTCACAGAAGCACAAAAATCAGCCAGAAAAAAAAGACATCTGAATTCTGCCTCACTCTGACTCAATGATAGAGAGCCACCAATTTAACACCAATAACCTGGGCCTTTCCTTAGCAAGGCTGAGGCTTCATGCAGGCACAGCTACAGCATAGACTGAAGCAGATCTCTGTGTATAGAAGGGCTCTCTGCATACCACTGGGCATCTCCACAGCATACGCTACAGCCAGTCTTCTCCTCTCCACTTCTTTCTCCTCTCAAAGATGAACTGATGATAGTTGGGTCACACTCACACTTACAATAGGGATAGTTTAGCAAAAAACAATAACAAAAAATGACAAAAAAATCTCACCAGAGATACCTCCACACGAAGCAGTATTATATGCCAGGAAATTTGGGGAACCAAAGAGGTTAAAAACAAAACACAAGAGAACTGAAAAACATTCAAGGCAAGTCTTCAATACTTTTTGATGGTTTATCCAGGTACTGGTTAAATCTTAAAACTTGTTTCAGTGGAAAAACATAGACAGTGCATCAGGATCTGATCTGACTGATGCCGAAAGGCTTTGCTAAAGTATATACAACTAAAGTATATACAACTAGGAGAACACGTGGAGACCATAGCAACCAAGAATTAACAACAACAACAACAAAAAAAAAAAACAGGAAGGAGCTCTGAGGTTAAGGGCAGTATAACCAGGATAACAGCCTGAAACTAGGAAAAGAAAAATGTATATCTGACCCTAGGAACACTTTCTTTTTTTTTTTCTTTTATATCAAGAGGATTATTAGATAATGGAATAATTTCCCAAAGGAAGTTGTTGAGTCAAACACCAGAGGCATTCAAAGAAAGCCTAGATTAAAAAAAGCCCCGGCGATTGATCTGGAGGGCAGCCCTGCACTAACGACCCAAGAGGCTCTTCGCAGCACCGTGAGGATTCTGCTCTTGAAAAAACACAAATCTGAACTTCCATAGCAACATGTGAGCAAAAGTAAATGTAAAATAAATAAATAAATAAAAACACAGAGAAGACATTCAGGCAGAAGGCTGTTTTCTGCTTACAGTGTTTTTCCTCTTCCATACTAATTGTGTGTATGAACTCATTATATGCATGAAATCCTACCACATATTTATTCATTATATGCAACAAATACCAGCACATACCTATCAACACAGTGACATTAAAAAAATAAATCAAGATTATGAAATGCATTTTTCCAGAGAAACAACAGTAATAAAAACTTGCCTTGTGAAACACGATGGACATCATGAAGAAATCCATCAGGAAGTTTTCTGAAATGTCTTTGTAGTCAAATTGGAAGAATATCACAGTAAAGCTCAAGGTAACAAACTGATTAATAGGATTACAAAACGAGGAGCGGAGAAGCTTCATCCCGGCAACTGTTATCAGGATAATATCACAACTGTGAGAAAGGCAGAAAGAAAAACCTAATCAAGTCAAAGTAATAAAATATGGAATTACTAAGATGTTAAATGTAGATAGCCATAACAGATATATTTTGGATTGCTAAGTATATCTGATCTTACAGAGCCTCTTGATTTCTGCTATTGGTATTATCTTATGCTTTAATAATAACATCTATTTTATCCATCTAAAATAACATAAAATTTCTTTGTCATTATCACATGCTTACAATCTGCAATAAAGAAATAATACTGCACCGTAAGAGTAGTTTAGAACCAGGAATGTGATGGAGAATTTTGTATACAGCTCTTGAAACACAATTTCAGCTTTGGAATTGATTTTAGTATGTCTACTATTATTACCTTAAGAAAAGAGCCTCAAGTCACTCCATTTACTGGAGTATTACTGGAATCTACAGTTGGCAACAGAAACTATAAAAATATTCTAACCTTATCATATATTACACCACAATCCTAGAGAGAAATATCCACAGACTGGGAGTGCTTGAAGCTCTTATTGTTCTTTAGCTGAATGCTGTCTCTTCTGTATGTTAACTTCTTCCTCAGACGTAAAGTAGTTGCACATGGCATCTATGTGTTAGAAAATGTATGCAATCTTTTTCTACTCTCCCTTACTACATTAGAGAGTAAACTTAAACTGAGAAACCTAAATAAGTGCTCACACTGAAAACCAACAAGTCCATCGCAAAGCAGACAGTTTCAACAGAAGGATTTGAGGGTGCCTTAGAGGGGTCAGTTGAGAGTCTGAGGGCCTCTGGAGCTGGGAAATGTTTGGATTTGGATTCCTTTCTTCCCAGGGAGGTGTTATAACCAGGCTGATGCAGAAACATCTGGCATCACTAGTTCTCTTCTGAAAAAAAAAAAAGTGCTGGCTCCATACTCTGCATGAATGATGAGAAGCACATACATAGCCACGCTGGACGGAGCAAAGAATCCTCACCTGCAGTCTTGGGTCAGGGTGATCTAAGAAAGGGAAGTATTTTCTGACACATCACTATTACGAGGCTTTCGCTGACTAGCACAACAGGCTGCCTAGTCTTCCTTCACACTAAGAAGGGGCCAATATGCTTGACATTGGATTTGGATTCTATTTGGGTGACCAAAAGCTAATAAGCTGCATGTCTGAGCCCCTTCCAGGATCTAACCCTCAGACAGGTTGTAATTATCAAGAGATCAAAACCGCAATCTAAGCAAGACTGTCTTTGTAATTCGGTAAAGCTATCTTAAAACTATGTGAATAACTACAAGTTTCAGAGAACAGATATGTTTACAGAGAGCATTATTTTTCTAAATTAAAGGAAGTCTAATCAATTCCTAATACATTCCTTCTTGTGTTATCTGCCTGGAATTTTCAAGTAAACTGACTGAAGGAAGTTTTTCTCTCTCTCTCTAAGGAGCAAACTGCATCAGCCCTTTAAATTACAAGTTGAAACTGTTTAGAAAATATATATCCAAGTGGAGAAAAAATCTAAAATAAAACAATACAAAATCATGTCACCTCACACGCTTTCAAACACAGAAAGAACGAACAACTTCCCTTCTCTAAGGGATGACAAGGTTGGCTCCTTGGATAGCCGGGTAATAACTAGGTAATAACTAAAATAACTAGGGTAAGTTTGAAAGAGACATGTATTTGCACATTAAAGCAGGGAAAAACCCTGCCGTAGCAATGTGGTACGCAAGGGACCAGGAAGAATCCAGGACCCCTCAATTATCCCCAGGAGTTTTGCTACAATGCCTGATGCCTAGCAGCAGCCTTACTGGAAACCCATGCAGGAAAGGAGACAGCAAAGCACCAGGAGAAAACAGTCTAGCCAGGCTGTGACAGCAAAGTCACCCATGAGCATAAACCACTCCTGATTTCTCCTGACTCAGTCCTCTTCTACTACCTATGTCTTGTTTGGGCTTTACAGTCTGCACTGAGCCAGGGCTCCACTGCTGCCAACAGCGAAGATACGTAGAGCCAGTCTCCCTAAGCCGCAGTGTATCTGTGCCTGAAGTCAGGGCATACCTTCAGCGGAGCTTCTCTGAACAGCATTCAGAAACTGTATTTTTATGGGCATGCTTAACGGTAGTTTTAAATCCAAGATGATCACACAGACACAAGAGGGAAGGGGAAGAAAAGGATTGTTATGCTATGCCCCTAAAGGCTAAACAATCAGAGGCAAAAACGAATGTAATTATATTCTTTAATCTTAAGATTTTGGGGGACTGACTCACTGCTTTTGAACACTTGAGGCAGGTGATACTTTAAAGTGCAATCTAGCTTTGAAGAGTGACTACGCATAAATACTACCTTCTAGCACCTTCTTAAGTCCACACATTTGTTCCGTGCATGTATCCAGTCACGTCTGCTAACCAGTGACAAATGAAGCTTTGATTACTTTTTAGTTCAGCCAGCCTTGCAAAACCAAACACAGCAGTGAGTGTGACCTCAGTTTTACCCTGGACAACACACACAACCTCCTACACCACCGTGGCCCTATCACCTCCGAATGCCTGACTGAAAGAGCCCAAGGGGAAGCTACACAGGGTATCTTTGAGAGACTGCTGAGAGTCTCTCTGGAGAAGGACTTGTCTTGCATGAATACACACAGAATTTGGCTAACAGTTTTGTTCTAGTTTTAGCTCCTAAGAGCAGGGAATCATCTTTTTCTTATATTTGGGTAGTCCCTAGAGCGGAGAGCAGTATTCTTCTTTAACAGAGGCAAAAAATTAAAACAACTTTTTTTTTTTTTTTTTTAAACATAAAAGGGTTTTTTTTTTTATAGACTACTTAAAAAATAAAATTCTAAATTGTTACTACTGCTGACAATTCCCTCCTCCTCCTCACAGCAGTTTTTCCTGTTACTAGAACCTGAACACAGGCTGGTTTGGCTTTTGTTTTGCTTGGCTTTTAAATCATCTGCATCACTGTCACTCTGATAAGAAGACTGCAGGAACTCCGCACACTGGGGATTCCTGCAATTGCTAAGCCTGCTGAATCCCGGCAGTAGGTAAGTCATTGACCAAAATAGTTACCATAAAAGGCAGTTTGCAAGGATCATACTGCGAATCCATGGATCCACATCACCAGTTCTGCTTAATATCAGAGATAACAGCCTTTGGAAGAGTTTTTATCCCTATCTTTCTCAAGTCACTCAATGCAGGACTATCCACCATTCTACATTGTTGAATATTTTATCCAGTCTGGCCTTAAATGACATGGTAAAGCCCCTGGTAACTACTCTGTAGTCCTAAAAATCCTCACTGTTAGGAAATGTTTCCTGATAACCAGGCTAGATTTCTCATTCTCATTTTATGAATTCTAGTTACCCCACTGTGTTTATGTCCATCAAAACACCTGCAGACTGGCATACTGTGCCGTGCTTTTAATTGACGTTGAGACATTCCATATACATCTATATATAGCTCTTTAATCTTTTAATTTCTCTCTCACTTCAGTCATGTCTTAGCATGTGCTGAGGTAGTTCTGATTCTCTCTTTCAGCAGAGCTAGTGATTATTTTATAGTGAAGCAATAATGACACAAAAGCAAATCGCAAGAGGCAGACTTACTTAAGAAATGATTCTGATCTCTCAGTGTTTAGTCTAAATCTAACATCAGCTACTCACATGCAATGAACAATAACTTACTGTGCACCAAGCTTCCTGTATTTACTAATTGAGAAAGCATCAATGGTGAGGGCATTCAGTATAATAGCTGGATACAAGATGTATTTCTCAAAGCACTGAAGCCACACGTAGAGCCTTTCAAACCACATCAAATGTGCAGCATCTGAAATAAAAATTGAGATAATAGGCTACTCTACCACATTATCAGCATTTTGGTACAGTAATACTGAAGAAGAAATTAGTTAGCTTTGGGGCAGGGTTGGGTGGCATAGGGAGTGAAAAGAAAGGTGGGGAAGAAAGGGGAAAACAAATATGTTCTCTAGTGTTTCAGGACTCCTCACTCATTCCTGCACTACTTTCTACATGCTTATTGTACCATAAGAACATTTATTATAAACTCAGCCTTTCTTCCTGCAGTCAGGTAAAACAATAACTAGTAATAAATAAAGTATCTCACAGGGACATTATCAGAACTGCTCTAATAATTGCTATTTTGTGTGTGGAGGGCCTGAAAGTTTAAATGGCTCACCTGAAGTCTGTGAAACAAAGCCAAGAATAAACCTGTGGAACTGCCATTAGGAGAAGCTTATCTAACTGCAAGCCATTTTTGTTCTCACTACCTCTGTTGTCAAAAGCAGACAGGCAGAAACTAAAGTAACCATACAGTAAAAGCTCCATACAGACACCTTTTTTTGTGTACTTGTGCTTTCCCTGTCCATGCCTGACAAACGCAGGACACTGCCCTTTTCTGAGCTTCTTTTTCCATACAAACAGGGCCTGCAAGTTCTGCTCCAATATTTTTCTTACAGGTTTTATAAAAGAAAAAGTCTGGGTGACAGACACATCTATCAAAAGGATTACATAACCTTTTCCTCAACCTGTCTCATCTCCAAGCATAAGAAGCCTCTGCAACAGCCCAAGGGATTGGGCAAACAAAACAAAACAGTATTTTAATCCTGTTTTCCAACACACAGCACCAGATTTATTGCAATAATACTTAAACCCAAAAGCAAGGAGATAAATGCATAAAAAATGAGGACTATGAAAAAATGTCTGTTGCCTCCAGCAGATAGCATGGGAAAGGCAGCTGATCTTACAACAAAAGGAAGCGCATCTGTGGAGATAAGCCTGGCAAGAAGATCTCTACCCTCAACCTTTTCAAACGCTGACTCACTGCATTTTGGAAACCATTGTTTTCCAACAAATGAAAATGGACTTAAACAGGACAAGGCAAAGAAATCTTACAGTTGCCTTTTTAGGTTAAGTTGATGTAACAATAATAAACCGTGGGTATTCCTCAGAGCTACTGATTGTCAAAAGGAGCCAAAGCTCTGAACAATGTTTTTCAGTTGGATATGATTGTTAATAGGATTTATATTTCTTCTACACCTCCTTTGGCATATTGCAGTAAAAGTTAAAAGGCAACCTTCAACCAAGTCTCTTGGGAACATATCCAGGCCTTGTTTGGTAAGTAATCATTTCAAAAGACACTTAAAAAAAAAAAAAAAAAAAAAAAGACTTAAATCCTTAATGCATGGTTTTACAGAGAGTCGTCTAAACCCTTTTGTAGTCTAGCTAAAGAAACTAAAGTCCCTCTGCAGTCTGTGTTCTGACAACAATATCTTCAAACACCTCAGGAAAATATATTGGGAATGATTAAGGCACAGGAACCATCAAGGAATGACAAGTGAGCTTCTGGCTAGGAGCAAAGACAAGATGATAGCTGGGGATGAAAAGCCTGGATTCTCAAAGAGCACTGGCTGCTTGTGGAAATAATTGTGTAAGAAAAGGAAATTGGACCCTGACATACTAAAATATTTATAGACGCTTGTATGCATCAGGGCATCACCTACAGAAGCCAGCAGACATGAGCAAAAACAAATCATCAAGGAAATTACAGTATCAATTTTAATGTTGCTCTTCAATTGTTATGATAGAAAAAAAAGCTTTAAGTTGCATTATCCATGCTACTCAAATGACAGACACAATAAAAAACCAAAAAGTAGAAGTAATTCTGCCTCAATTTCATTGATATTTCAAATTTAAGTTTTTTAATTATTTTAAATATCATTGCCTTAACAGGAATTATAACATAGCAGGCAATGCAGCAAGTGACAAGATGGTAATGTAGATGTAAAAGGCACATCAGATGATGGCTCATGAAGGGCCATTCAGATGATTAAGGGATTGCAGCATCTGACTTCTAAAGAGAGGCTGAAAGGGCTGGGGCTGTTCATCGTGGAGAAGAAAGGGCTCAGGAGGCTCTTATCAATGTGCAAAGACCCGATGGGTGGGAGTAAAGATGATGGAGACAGATTCTTTTCATTGGCTTCTAGTGTCAGGACAAGAGGCAATGGGCACAAACTGAAGCAAAGGAAATTCCATTTCAATATAAGAAAAAAAAAAATCTTTCTTACTGTAAGGAACTAGAACAGATTGCCTAGAGAAGTGAAGGCATCCGCGGCTTTGGACATAAGAAAACTCAATGGGACACAGCCCTGAGCAACCTGCTGTAGCTGACCCTGCATTGACCAAGAGGGTTGAACTAGACAATCTCCAGAGGTCACTTGCAAGCTCAGCCATCGCGCAGTTCAGTGAAGCAGTCTCAGGAGACATCTTCTATAGGTGCACACTTAGTTTTGATCAGCATTAAAAACGGAAGGTCATGGCAGATGTTATTCATAAGAGTGAAATATAAAGTGTAATTTCTTCTCCTTACTCTCTTACTCATTAAAACCAAGAGAAGCTGCAAATCGCTGTTCAGATAACCTTTTTACTACAAACCTCTGACTTCCCGTTGTCGATACTCTTTGCTTTTCAGTATGGGGTGGGAGATCCACAGCCAAGGGTGATGCTTGCGAAGCTGAGGCAGTACGTAATGCGTTACGAATCCCACAGTCCATGCCAAAGCAAACAGGACAATGCTGAGAAATGGCTGGGCCAAAAGAGAGAAAAGAAACATGGTTATAATTGAAACTTTTTAAAAAAATATTTCTAATAATTGTATTCCTGTGCAATTAGTTTTATTGTTATCCTCAAACTCTCCAGTTCTACATGTGGATATCAATGTGGCTATGCAATGAGGCAACAAACTTGTCTGAAATGCACGTTCTTCACAATTAACTAACCATTCTTCCCCCAAACAGAGGGCAGACAGGAAATGGTCACGTTTGTCCATTCTGTTCCCCGGTCTAACACAAGTGAAGATCCAAAAAGGTTTAAGGAAAGAAACACTAAATGAAAAAATATCATGACTTAGTATAAATAACCATAAATTAATTTCATTGCACAGCAAAAACCTGAAGTCGACAAGGTCAGTAGATACATATTCTCTAAGTCCTTTCCCACAGTCTCTCTTCTTTCCAACTAAAGCACCTCAGGCATTTGCATACAACAAATAATACCTAGGAGAAAAAAAGCAAATAAAATGAAAGGGGTGGATACATACCCTCAATGACAGAAACACTGTGCTGGCACTGACTGCAAATGACAGAACAGCAGCAACTGTGCAAACAATGACATCTGATTTCAAGATTTCTTTCTGCAAAAGTAATTATTTAATACAAAATTAGCAAGCCAATACTATTTAGCTAGACAAAGTAAATGAGCCCATTCTGAATTACCTGCAGCCTGCATTGTGATACAGCTGATCATAACTCTCTAATACAAAAGTATTTTTTTCTTCTCTCTGGCTTGGAAAATTATTTCTTCACAATCTAGGTTTGTCAAAGTGATTATATTTAAATTCATCATGCCTAATTTTAAATAATATTTTGGAACTCATTTTTAACATCCTAGAAATGAAAGCAATACATTTTCATGGCGAATCTGATTCTGTTCAAGGAATATAACATCATGGCTTTCTTGATTTTGTAAATTGAAATTCTAGTTCAATTTTCTATTTACAAGCAGTAAGATTTCTTCAAATTGTGTTTTTCTTGCATTACTGAAATGACTCTTGCTTTTTTTGTAATGTCTTCAGAGACATAAAGTTAAAATGCATAAGTTCTACAGTGACAGATCTCATTCTCTGATTTTAGAATCAGAATCCAAATTTGAGCAAAATTGTAGGGGTGTCAGACAATGCCTTTTTTTCCTAATATCACTGAATAATAATAAAAGAACAAGTCTGACTTTATATAAAGATCTATAACTGGGGTAGGAGTAATTTCATTTTGAAAGACTGAAAAATATCATGCTCTTTCTAGCCCATTTTTCTTGTGATTAAAATGTCATTCTCAGGAAACAAATAAACGAGGTGACTTTTGAGCTGTATAATTTTCTAAATCATACTCCAGGGGTCACTCAAATGTCTTTGTGAGAGTAAATGAAAATCTTAAATGATTTATGAGAGGAATATTTAAATTCATCATTCAATATTGGTGCTGAATTATCACCTGAGTAACTCTTTGTAGCCCGTGATTTAAATACCAACTTTTGCTTTAATTCAAAGACATCTACAAACATAAATCTGTGATATACTGAAATTGAAATAAACTCATGTGATTTTGCAATGCTGCACTCTAGGTAGTCTTCCTGAATTTCACTGGAGGAAAAAAAAATGATAGGATAGAAAGATCCAAGAATAAGAGAGAAAAAAAAGAAAGAAAATAGAACAACTGAGCAACAGAAGGGTTGCGAGTTACAGGGGAAGCAGGTAGCAACCACTATATTTAGGCTGCCTATCACACACTGTTATGAAAGAGGCTTCTTAGTAAAAGGTCACACACATCAGCACTTCCACTTACTGCAGCAGGGCTTTGAAATTCAGCAGGAGAAAAAGCCTTCAGGCTCAAGAAGTACTTTTGCTTTGTCCCATGAAACTCCACTTGGGTTTAGCTGAATTATAAAGCAATAAAAACTGTCCTTCTCCTTCTCGGGTTGTTGGGGAAAACATACTTTGAAAAAAAAAAAAAAAAAAAAAAAAAAAAAAACTAACAGTACTCAATTGCTAAAGCTATTCCCCCCTCCAACTGCACTACTCTCAGCAAGGGCTACACCCTGAAGGTGTAGGAGCAGAGTTAGGCCAAAATCTCCAAGACCGTCCTTTCCAAATGCGGCCCTGCTGGCCTGGCCTTGCTCTGCCCCAATAGATGGGGAACTTACAGGAACCTACCAGACGAGAAGCAGAGCTTCCTTGTGCCTTTTTTTTTTTTTTTTTCTTCACAGGTTGATTATGATTTCATGTAAAAATGAACCCGGTCTCCACTTCTCTACAAACTGGTCAAAGAGCTGAATGCAGCATCATTTCTTTGGACCATGTCTTATAATGTACTTACTCAACTCTTTAAAAAGAAGAGGGAAAAAAAACAAAAACAAATACAAAACAAATACACACCTATTTTCTGGAGGGGACTGAAAGTCATGGGAACCAAATGAAGGCATCTTCTTGAAATCTTCACAGATGGAAACTAGGACTCCCTCCTGCTACTGAAGACTCAACTCCGTCCTCTATCCTGCATCCAGAACCCAACTATCTCAAAGTAGGATTTTGGATTTCTTTCTCAAGATATGAACTGCAAGATGAATGACCTTATGATGTGATGCATCAGTCCCTTGCTGTCACTAGTCCCATAGGGAAAAGTCTAAGCTCTGATCACAGCTAAAATCGCCACTGTCAAATAATTGCTAACGTTGTGCTATAATTTGGAGTGAAAACTGCTGTTCTTTTTTCTCAATTTTACACTTGAGAGGAAAAAAAAAAACAAATCAACAGCATTACATTAGATGCTTCTTGCTTCAGAGATTAGGCATGGAGAATATATTATAGCATTTTTTTTTAATTGTTTTCAATTATGCTTTTGGAGCTCTGCACAAATCCATTTACTAATTATCTAAATGTTTGTATTAAAGGCCAGGAAGGAAGCTGGGTCTGAATGTAACACATTAACACCCTCAGGCCATAGGTTAATCAACCATTTGGATGCCTATAGAAATTAATTATAATGGTAGGAAGCTCCATTCTTAAAGTTGAATGGTCAATTATCCATCACAGCTGCTTTATAATTCCAGTTTCCAAAGCTGACAATTCTTATGCAGCTATTCAAGCAAAGGAAAATACTAAAGGTCATAGAGCTAAACATTAGACATGCTGTACTTGTTATTACTAACATGAATACAAAACCACTACGGAACACAACAGATTAATTTTCAGTATTAACCTTGTTTGCTTTCAGTTCCTTGAGGAAGAGAATTGGTTTTCTACACCTAAGGATTTCTGATTAAAAAAGATCTTATTTAAATGGCATGTTATGTGCACCATGAATGTGTATATAGGCCAGAGTGTGTTGTTATTGTATTCTGACACCACCTGTCACTGCCAAGGGGTTAGGAATGCTCTCCTCGCAGAGGAGCACTCAGGAAAAAAAAACCAAAACAATAAAGAGATTTCCAAGGCATAGCATGAAGTCTTCTACTTCAAATCCAGGTTCCTGAACTGATTGAAGATCTCCCTGCAGAAACCCTAGAAGCTATTTACAATTTGCTTATAAGACCCAGTCAAGTCCTTAATCATGGACGTGATTCCTATTGCTGAAGCAAATCAGAGTGATTTGATGGTGTTCCTTGGACTGGTGGCACACGCATTTTTTATTGCCTCAGATCTTCTCTACTTGATGTATAAGCTGTGAGACAGAAGTGGGAGTCCCCTGGCAAATTGGTTAAACTGCTTAACTGAAACAGGTACCAGATACCACAGGGGTTAGACAAAGATTATGCGTAAATCAAAAAGTAAATCAAAAAGATCTCTCTTTCAAGAGATCTCTCAATGTGGAAGAATTAGCCCTGTTAATTGTCATTAAAAGCAATCACATTTGCTTACAGTTTGTATACAGATTGCAGAAGAAAGAGGAAGGTGAAGCAACACGAAGTCCCAGCAACAACGAATGAAAGCAGATTCTGTCTACAGAAATAGGATTGAGTGTCAAATGTACTGTGCAGAACAGGGCAGATCCCCAAAACAGGTACATCCTAGAAAGAGAAAGGTGCCAAATATCTCACTGAATTGAATGCAAAAACCAATGGCAAAGCACAATGGGAATGAGCCAGTGTAAAGAGGAGAAACAGAGCAGCTGTGCCTGGCCAGTCCCAGAGTGCTCTTCCCAACAGCCCACGGGCCTGGGAACCACGGGATAACTGTGTTATTGTAGGACACCCAATAGAGCTCGGCCTGCATCACCAGCACAGATAGAGGAGAAGAAGGACAATCTGTGATAACACAGCTACAGCACAACTACATTTTGGAATTACCTCCAGAATCTTAGTATTTTTTATTCTCTTGTTCTTGTTTTCAACAGATTGAAGTCACACTGCATTTCTCTCTGCACTGTGAAATTAAACCAGTTAAGGGGACAACCACATTAACTGGTTCAGTCCCCTCGCAAAACTCCATCTGCAGAGATGAGGTGAGATTGTACAATGTGAACACTACTAGCAAAAGATACAAGTGAGATACAAATGAGAGTGGATGAGATATTTTTTGTCACATCTGCCATACATTGCCTCTGCACAAGGATGGATGGGCAATGAACTATGGCAATAACTATACGCCACCAATGCCACAGAATATGAGCGAAGCTTTATCATAAATACTTTTTTTTTTGTGCGCCCTTGGTCACTAGCTGCACATTTCATTTTTCAGTGTATTCCTGTTGCAACAGTTTAATTTGCAAGAAACTGGAGTTCATTAAGCAAGCTACAAGGAATAGACCTATCACATAAAATCTTAAGTGGACTTTAATATGGAAAGCACTGTCAGGTAACAGTATACATGGTAAAAGATAACAATTTAAGCAGCAGCTTAGCAAAGAAAAGTAGAAACCTCTGAAAGTGTGAGATAAACTCGTGTGCTTAACATAGGTTGTCTAACACCATATAAGGTGGCCACCAAAAAGACACAAGATGTACGGGACCTCTGTGCAGCCCTCTGAAGGCCAGGCCAACTACCAACCTAGCAGCCAGTACTACTGGATGCTGAATCCTCTTGAATCTTAGCTCACATCTGAGGGTCAAAAAAGGGCAATGTGCACTCTTTGAACACTCCTTGCTCCTGTGGGCAGTCAGGATTTTCAGAATACTTGCCTATGCTGCATGCATTAGGGATTTTGTCAGAGGAAAGCACTATCTGATGTCTGGAAAGCAGGTCAGTTCACACAACTCTTGGAAAAATGTCATGCCCCTTAATATCTTTAGAAACTTGATGATGTTCCACACAAACTCCTGAGGAGATCAGTCTCCTTTAGGTACAGGTTAGTAATTTTTTTATAACATAAAAAACAACACAAAAAGAAAGATGGGTCACTTTGGATGTTTAGGATGAAGTGGTATATACATTGGCATAACTTAGAAGAAGGAAGGAGGCAGCAAGAAATGAGTAGCCTGCTATTGAAAGAAAGAAGAAAAAACAGCAATGCCTGGCACTGGGTATGTGCCTCCTTTCAAACTAGCCAAGTTTCATTTGTTTCTTCCACTTTTGGTTGCCAAGGCTGGTCTGTACTCTGCTTGGCTGTGACAGAAAGAATACAGTTGAAGTATTTTCTGGCAAAGAAAAAAGGACTTCCTGCAAACTGGGTCAAGCCCTAAGTCTAGAGGAAGAACTGAAAGGCCTCTTTAAAAACAAAGCAATTCTGAAGACCAAATCCTGTCTCCGCTCTGACGTAGTTGGGAGGTTGGCAGAGCTGCTCACCTCTTTGAATGGTTGTTGAGCAATTCATCCTATCTTACACACCCCGGGTTGCCAGGTTAACTCTCTGTGCAGCATATATGAATATCACCTCTCAGAACTGGGATGTGATGTCCTATTCCCCAAGTTATAAGACTGCATTTACACTGACTGTATCATGAACCAACATTACCAATTCCTCTAAAGAAACCATCCCAAAACAAAAATCTCCCTTCTCCCTTCCTGCCTCACTGGAGAGAGAGAGATCTAGAAGAACTTCCTTTACGTTCCCTCACCAGAAAGAGCAGATTAAATCTCCTCTGGCTTTCTGTGCTTTTAGTGAATATATTTACATTTAGTGAATATATTTAGTGAAAATATTTAAAGACTCCTCCGTGCGGAAAAGGGATAGAAAAGAACTTTGCACAGAAAGCCATGAAAGAAGAAGTCTTACCACTGATTCTCTCATCTTTTCTGGGAGTGGATCTGCTGATGAATCTTGAAAATGTTGACGAAGAAAGTGAGGGACAAACTTGCATTGAATAAGAGACCTGTTATTAAAAATAAATAAATGAACTAGTTAGCATACTTCTGAACATACCTAATACATGCAGATATTCCTGGAGAGGACAGATGAAAAGGAGCAGCCTCAGTTTTCCTTCTTTATACACACAGCATATACGTATATTTTTGTAGTTGGCAACTGATACAAACCAGTTCTACCATGATCAGAGCAGAACTCCCTTGCCAGCCACAGTAGTTCAGTTATGTTACCTGGCCATTTACTGGAATGAACTGAGAGTGTATCGTGGTATTCGTTTCCTTTATTAATACTTCAGCTAAGCTAAAACCAATATGGGAGCTCTGTAGAGTCATATTAAAAAGGCCAAAGAGGTCATTTCTGTATAAATTACATGCTAATCCCTAGTTTAAGATTTATATCTTGCCTTCTCCTCCATCTTGAACTTTATGCTGTAGGCCATGCATTAAATACTGTTTTAAATCCCTTTAATTTCCTTTAATTAAGTTCAGAGCAATTTAAAAAAATAGCTTAAACCCTCTTTTTAAGGGATTATACATTTTCATCACAGTTCCCCAATGAGCATTTGATGATGTTGTACACATATTTTAATCTTAAACAAGATATTTAACAACCATTTCAAATGCTCATGATTTGGTTAAATGTTATGGAATCACGAACTAAATTGAAAAGGTGAAATGATTTAAGGGCTTAAAAGGAATTCCTTTAAAACAGTTTTAAGGAAAGATGAGAGCTTTTTTGTTTATTTATTTATTTATTATTACAGAAGTTAATGAAACAAGGCTCTTTTCCAGAGGGCATGGGAGAAAATATATTCACTTTATAATTGTAAGAGCTCATACTTCCGTGGTTAATTGGAATTTACCTGCCTGCATCTACTCTAAATGTGCATAAATCTCCCTAATACAGCACAAAGCTTCTCTTTCTTCCCCCTCTTCTCATACCTGTATTTCACACTGTAACATGGATTCTATGAAGTAAAATGCATCTACACAGTCTGATCCAGGTCTTGATGTCAATGCAAGATAACAGTGGCCTTCGAATAAAGTTAGTGGCAATAATATAATCAATTCTTCCTCCTCTGACACATCACAACTTAGTAACACGTAAATATTAGATTCCCCAAATCTTCTGGAAGAAGGAATTTCTCAGCTCTTCAATGAGATTTATAGGGATGTAAATTACTATTAGTGCTCTATACCCTTTTCCTACTCCATCAGAATTCCTCTCCTTTTTCCAGTTGTCTCTCTTCAAATATAATCATCAATGGCCTAAAAATCCCTCCACTTCCTCCTCTCTTTACAGCATGACAGAAGTATGTGGCCACTCTGATTTACCACATGACTACTAAACTCCTCACCTAAAGACACAATCAGCACAGTTAATCAAACTGAAGGGAGATAACCTCCAATTCCCCCATAGATCCCTTGCAATAGCCTAGAAAAGGAGAGCTCTCTGGGAAGCAGGGTCCCAAATGACACTTGTTGCTTAATCCCATGAATTTAGATTGCTAGTTGCTCGTGTAATCACCACAGCTCCCATGACACAGTCTTATGGCACAGTTCCCACACGGCAAAGTTCCTGTCAGTCCTGACCTATAGTTCTACCAGCATCGTCTGCATTTTCTCAATTAGAGATCACAATACTGGGACTTCTCCCTTGTTCCCAGTGTCAGCTTTTAACGTAAGTGACCTTTCCTAAAGCAGCTTTAGCAGCACACATCAGAGCAGAAAGAAAAAGAGGTAATCTCTGAAGCATGGCACAGCCAACGAAAACTGACCTTGAGCAAGAACTCAAATTGTCCATCTTCCCAACGTAGGAAATGCCCTTTTTCTTCCCATGGAGCTACCCAATGCATATCCTGTGACACCAGTAATCACTGTGTCCCCCTGCTCACACGGCTGCCTTCAGCATGCACAGTGAGCACCAATTCCCAGAGGGCACAATCTGCCTCAAAGCATTTGCAATTGCTGTGGTAAAAAGCACAAGCTTTATCTACCACCAATGTATCTGGAGTGGTTTTTTTTATTTACAGGACAGACACCAACCAGCTAAACGTGGTGAGGGACTTCCACCTCACCACAGTACCTTGGGGAGACAGTCCCTGTGGTTCTGAAACCCCAGTATCACTCTGAACAAGCCCCAGTTTGTGTGTTGCATCAGGAAAGCACATTTGCAGGCAACTTACATCAGTACAGATGGGTCGCTGCTTTGTCTGCTGAGGTGATAAGAAAGTGCAACTAGCAGGCCACAGAACGCGGAGAACAGCGCTGGAATGTGCTGCGCATCCCAGGGCTCCTGAGGAGGACAGAAAGCAGAGTGCTTGGGGTTAGGGAGGCGGCACTTAGTTTTCTTCTAATCAAGTAGACTACGCCATACATGCAACACTAGATGTATAGTATCTAAATTTGTACATCACATATCGAGGATTTGTAATCTTTTCTTAAATCAAATTCTATTGTTATGAGAAAGGCCGAGATATCACAGGCACATTTTTATAATATGCAATGACTGCAATTTCTCTGCAATGAGCAATTAGCAAAGAAACCAAGAAAACCACATGCAAGACGGCTTCCTTCTTCTCTACAGGGGCACCAGGGGCAAATCTTCATTAAAATGAGATGTGAGCAGAATGAACAGCACTATGTTTGCCTAACTTCAAGTGATACGTAGTTACTTGACCTGTGGCCAGCTTGCTTTCAATATATGCCAATGTCACCTAAACCAGGTGTTGGGTACAGATTTGGTGTTGGGGACCTCACTCCTAAACCTCCCTGCTGCTCTGCAGGTTACATATAGGCCTTGTGTACAAGGAGAGTGCTAGCCAAACCGTGCAACCACCCTGCATATTTGTCAAAACCAGCTTCATCTGCAAGGCCTTCAGCTACCTGTTAGGGAGCCTATGAAATACTTGGGAGTCCTGGCTGTAATAGGACCCAGATTTTGGCTGAGAAAGATGCAGAAATATGGGGGATTAGACCATAGCTATTTAACTCAACTGGCGTCTGCAATGCTACTGTACAACTTCTACCTCCTTCATCAAATGAATATGAGGGTCACCAAAACATCTTTTGGGTAGGTTTTCAGAAGCAATACTAATGCAATCTCTCCAACATTCAGCTCTGTTCAGCTAGCATGATCAAGTCATCTTCCACAGGTATCTTGTGCTTGAAAAGCTTCACAGTTTGTATCTGACCAATATTTCCACAGAATAAAGTGTTTTCATTCATTTTTTTTTTTTTGGCACAAAAGTATAAGTGACTTCTTAACAAAGCCAACTCAAACTAAGACCTATTCCATTTCTTTTATGGAAAATGAGCATCTGGACAAGGCAAATTACCTTGATTTTAAGGGTGTTGTCCAATCTACCACAACATGACATTTCTTTGGAGTTTAATTATGCAATTTCTTGAGAAATGGTATTACAGAAGTGCAATTTTACTTCCAAGAATCACCTTCCCCTCTACATACCACTAAACATCACAAAGATGAAAGAGAGCATCTAGTTCTGCTACACAATATTAATCAGAATAGCTATTGCAAACAAAAGTGAAATACACAGTATTTCAAAAAGAATCCAGCATCATTTACTTGACAAATTTCTTCGTCCACTTTAACTCGTTATTCAGGTGTTTCCAAATTCTGTGACAAATCCTTTGTGTTAAATTCTCCCTTGTTTAGTTTCAGTTCAGAAATGAATATTCTTTGAAACACTGAAGAAAAGTAACTGAAGCCAAAATGCTTTAAAAATGTCTGAATCAGAGTCTATTCAGATACCCACCACATTCGAAGGTAGCATAACTAGATACAGATCCACCCAGCAGTGGATCTAGGGCATAAACTGCTCCCTCAAAGACAAAAATATTATAAAAAGCCCATCAGTATCTGATATCTAGTATCCAGCTTGAGGAATTATTCCACCACTCTCTCCTGTAAAAAAACACATAGTTGATCGCCCATATTAATGTCTGAAGATCTCTCTGCTCCTCTGCCCACTCCCACTTTTTTTTCTTTTTTCCTTTTCCTTTTCTGCACATCATGCATTCCTTCTGCTTTTGGATGGTCTGTGCTCCCATGTCAAAGCAGAAGAGTCATGAGTATTTGATATAGGCCTAAGGAGCATGACTTTCCAGAGTAATGCTACACAGTGTGTTACAAAAGAGGAGAATGAATAAAGGGGCCATTTCTGCAGCATCGGTGTGATATATTCTGGTCCATTTTGTCATTTTCCTCCCCCAACTAATGATGCCTGGTAGAGCTTTAAATTAAAAAAGATAAAAAAAAAAAAAGCCAATATAGCCGATAATTGCACAATGATTCTTCTCAGTGGGAAAACAGGAATGACAGGTTTTATTCTCAGAAGCTGGTATTATCTGTCATACTAGACAGGGAGTTTGACTTGCTCCTTTACCTCATTTGGCTGAGGTGACATGCAGTGCCTTTCATATACAGTTTTAACTTTGATGCAGACACTCACGCAGACATTTCTAAAACAAGGGGAATGGACTTGCAGAGTTAAGGATGAAAGTGCTGAGTTAAAGCAGATACTCAGGCAGGGAGGTGGGGGGGGCAGTGGTGACGTTCCATTTCAGCCACAGAATCACCTAATCCTGAATAAACCCACTGAAAAGGGAGATAAAGATTGCTTTGAACTTAGAAGTCTTTTACCACTGGTGAAGGTGAGGAGGAAGGGGAATTTTTGAAAAGTGGAGACAGTAATTTTCTATCTTATATAATTTATCCTTTTTGTTCTTTCTTTCCTTAGAAACTGTTGCAAACTTTTATCTTTCAAAGATATGTTAAAATAAATCATGTGTCCTACTCCAGAGACAACAAATATCCTGAACACAAGCAGAACCACTGAGATAAGTAGAAATAGTGGTTACTTTTTTACAGCATAGCGCTCTCAACTCAAAAGCGATTCTGTAGACCGCTGCAGAATTTGCATCACTGAAAGACAAATCCATGTCATTCTTCAGAAGTGCACACACTTTCTAGTTTTCCGGTCTCTCATGATTTTACCACTGTTCAATCCAATGCTTTTTTGCCCTTCACTTCCATGTCCCAGCTCCATCACGGATCAACACTTTTGCTCATATCAAATAATGAGGAGGACAGCTGTTGACAGTTAGTTATTTCAAATGTCTAAACATGTGATGCTAAATTACAAGAAACACTATCATATTGCTTCTAACTTATAAAATACTTACTTTCTGAATTTTTCATATAAAAAGGACTCTCCCTGCAAAAATATATGAAAATGGTAACTGCAATGTGTTTTGTACAAGCCTAACAATATTACCACCAACAGTCTGTTTTCAGTGAATGTGAACAACCAGAAAAAGTAAATTGTATATGGAACTGGCATTAATCTTGACGGAGACAGCTTCCAGAGAGAGATCCCCTCTAGCCTTATCCTCCTATCATCCACAGGAAAGGAAACATTCCTTTCCCATGAGAGCTCCAAAAGCTTCTTAAATGAACTACTAGGCCATTGCTATCGTTACCCATCCTGATCAGTGCTGACTCTTTGCACTCCCAGTTGCCTCCTGTAACCACCATATTTTCTATGGGGAAATTGCAAAATCCTTGAGGATGGACCTGAGGCAGGGGTGAGCATGTTTGCAGACACCACACTGGCCAACAGGGCCCCAGCCTGTGGCTAAGGACTCTTGGGCTAAAGAGGAGGTGACCCAGAACCTCACGTTGAGGCCTGAATACTCTCTTTTACAAAATGGTGTGCTTATCCGAAACAGAAAGTGCAGATTTCTACAATCCTAAGCATGGTACCATTTTGCAGTTATATAAACCTACCAAAGCAACCCTCACCCATTTCAGATTCTACAGACAATTTACTTTTTTTTTTTTGGCTATATCCAGGCATTAATTTTATATTATACACACAGAAAACTGTAGGCACACCTATTGAGAGGTATGAGCACAGGGAATCTGACTATGCTTAAAAACATCATCACTCACTGAGAGGCAAAATACCTGACAATTCTCTTCAAAATTAACACTCTTAATAGCTCTTGCTTGAACCTCAGGGGTCTCTAAATTGGAAGGTACATAAAATTGATGGGCCTTGTCTTTAAAATCTCCAGCAGGGCTGGAAGCATTTGATGTAGTCAAAACAAAGGAGCTGAATATTCTTATGCTTTTATTTTTCATCACTTAGGCATCAGGGAATTCTGTGTACACACGCAGGTCCATTCAGTGCCGTTTAGAAATATCTTTGGGCAGCCTCAGCAGATTGAGGAAGATGTACGCATGCAATTCTTTCCCTTTATAAGACCTGAAGCCAAATATGTCAGAATTAGGACACAGATGAAGGCTCTGTTGTTGAAAACAGGAATCAAGAAGCATTGCTCCAACTCTGACTCTGATTAAAGAGTTCAGAACTCAAATCACATAACAAATCAATCTACATCAATTGTGAGCTGATAAGAACAAATGGTTTTAAATATATACCAGATTCTTAGTAACTGTCCATTGAAGCTATAAATAAATGCCAGAGAAATCATTTAAGTGAAAGGAAACAGTTATGGGAACTTTGTAACTTTCACTAAAAAAAAAAAAAAAAAAAACAACAACAACAACAACAACAACAACTGTACTTTAACAGAGCTGGAGGAGGGCAGCATTGCTACATAGGATGACATTCACTTTAGCCTATTTTTTGACCCAAGTTCTATATCTGTGGGTTTTTTTTTTTTTTGCAGGCTAAGATAACTCACAAGTTCCTCTAGCAGTTTAAAAAAATAAAACAAACACATAAACAAAAAAAACAGGCCACAAATAATTAACGAGATCTGGATAAATTTCAAATCCAAACCAGCTGCCTGGAACAGAGCACAAAAGAGCTGACTCTAGAACATTCTGTGATGTGCTCTTCTGCCTCACAGCAAAACACCAATGTACCAGTCACCAGAATATTGCCAGATACTAAGATGGCTACATTGCAGATTAAATATTCATGAAAAAGATAGGAAGAAAAAAAATACTTGGGGAAAAAAAAAAAGAGTATCTGTTAAATATCCAGGCACAAACCACAAAACAAACAGAGTGGGAGACAGAAGTCAGCACAACATGCAATTCTAGTCAAGCGAAAAAGATGGTACAGTAGAGAATTTGTTCCTCTGTCTCCAATCTGATGGATATAATATCTGAAAATAAAATCTCCTCCAGGAAACAGAGATAACCCTTTCATACATCAAAGCTAAGACAGTTATTAGAGCTGCCAATTTCTTTTCAAGATAAAAGCTGAGAGCAGAAATAATGCCATGCTGAACATAGATAATTTAAACTAAACTCAGCCAGTAGGTTCAAAAATAAGTAGAAAGGTAAGAAATTAGATATAACATTGCAAGAAATGATAAGATTCGATAAAAATGTTTCAGGTTTTAGAGCTTTTCATTAAACAAAGCTAAAAAGTGCAGAAAGGAATGAGAAAGAACTGGAGCAATGAGAGATGGTAGCACTGAACAGGGGAACGGGAGGCTAGGAAAACCTCAGTGGAATCGGGAAACGTTCAAGTCTGTATGTGACAGGTCAAGAGGTTTATCTCTACTTCTGACTGAAATGAAATTCATGGTAGGCAGCAGCACTGTGTGTAAGGCTGGATAAGCAGCTGGTGTCACATCCCTCATGACAGGCAAGTGTCACATGGTAAGATATGTGGAAAGATACTTGGTAGTACCGGAAAGACATAGCCAAAACATCTATGCATGACTGTGGTAATGTGACTGTGAAACAGAATTACATTCAAGTGACTTAGAATGATCACAGACAGAAGGATTCCTGCTTGCCAGCTACACTAGAACAAGACAGTGACTCTAAAATCTGCTCCTCCCATAATACGCTTCTTTGCCGACACTAATGAAGAGTCTTGTTCATCAATCTTGATGGCTCCAAATGCAAAGGCTGAGACCTCAAACTCCAGCTACTTTGAGATTTGGGGGTTTTAACAGCAGACACACGGTGCCTTCATGTAGCCAACAACCATGTGCAAAGCCCTTGAGAAGCACTCTGAGGAGGGGAGTGAGCACATGGCCATGGAGAAGGAACCCTCTCACCTCCCAGAGCCACTTTCAAACCAGATATCCCCCTTCCTTCTTCCAGAGACAGGGTGCAGCCATCACACACCGCAACCACAGGCCTCTCCATCACGTGAGGTTTGCATCTGGTGTTGCAATTAAAATAAGGAATGAGTCATTACATGGAAAGGGCATGTTTGAGGATCTGCCAGATGACCAGTATGCAGACATCCTCTAAAACACAGTATATGCTTCTGATCAGGTCATATAATGGGACTGCCTATGATCAAAATTGCACATTCACTGCTAGCACAAGTTTAGAGATTCATTCATCGTATTTCAGGTGATATATGCGTTTTATCTACGAGAGAAACATATTTGGTCATGTGAAGGAGCTGCAAGGTCTTGCAGAAAGAATGGCAGGGCCAGTTAATAATTTTGGCAAGCCAAATTCTGTCTGCAGACTGTAGGATGAACTCCCAGTCAAGAATAGCACCTAATAATTTGCCCAGGCAATTGATATTGGAAGAAAACAAAAAGACTGTTATTAAGTTAAGCTAATGATATGCCTACTCTGCAGGTGCCATTTTATAGACCCCCAGTTGGTTGGTATAACACAACGCAAAGTAAAACACAATCCAAACTGCAGGATTTCAGCACAGATCGATGTATCCCAATTGTCAGAGCTTAAGTTAGCATACTGAAAGTTAACTTGAGTAGTCCTACTGTTATGTGCACATATCCTGAACAATTGCTCATTTCTTTTTCCTTCTTATTCTAAAATTTGAGTTCAAGGGGAAAGAATTAATTGATGTGAATTACTCTAAAACAAATCATTTCAAAAATTGATTTTAAATAGTGCCTATTATTGTAGGTTGTATACATAGATTATGTTTTGAAAGTGAACAAGAAAAGCTCACTTAAGAACACAGACTCATGATAAAATGGGTGAATATTTATTCATTAAAAAGAAAAGGGAAATGGAAAATTAATTTTCTCATAACATTTTTCAGAAATAAAATTCCTCCTTCTGGAACATACATAGAAAAATCAGGCTAGATTATTTAATCCTGCAGGAAAATATTTAAAACACAAGAACCATTTAAAAAAGGAAAGTTCAAACCTGCTACTCATGGAATGCATCTTCAGCCTGGGTGTTTGGTCTGAGCAATTGTCCACCAGTAAAAACAAGAAAAGCACAAGAGATCCACTCCTCTCTACTCTTCAATTTATTTCAGGAAATCGAATTCTGCCAGTTACCCCTGCTGAGCTGTAAGGCAGACTGCTGATAAACAGTATGCATTTGAGGAAACTACATTTCAGCCAAGTAATAAGCTTTGCAACTCAGAAATCCTGCCCCAGAGACAGGCTATCTTGTTTCACTGCCATAAATCTTTTGAGCAGGGATGATTTTTGACCTCCATAAACTACTGATAATTTTGCTTTAGTCTGTTGCTTTTGCCAAACTCTTTAGAAGTAGAATGGGTAAAAATCTAGATCTGTTTGAAAACATCTTTGGTTAGACAACTGGTGATCAGGGACCTCTGCCTTCCTGAAAATCCCTCTTGTTTCCTGTTATTTCTTCCTCCTAATTGTCTTGCCCTTGTGCTTGCAGCACACATCCAGCATGATACTTAAGGGCTAGATTTTCCTTCTCATCTCTTTTGGACATAGCAATGGTCTTTCAATGTCTTTCTTAGATGCTATTTCTCAAAACAAACAAACATAAAACCAATATCTGCAAAGCTTAAAGGCGAATGCGATGTCTTCTGTATCTTAAAAGACAACCACATACTTAGTATCACCTTTGTGCAAGCAACAACTTAATGAAAAAGGCCCTATCGCATTTTCCCAGCTTGAGTTAGACTATGCAAAAATCCAAATCTGGATTTGAATTGGATTGAGAAGCTGCAGCCTGCTGCACATCAAAACAGTTCCTCTTTCTGATGGAGGTGGTATTCAGCTACCTTTAACCATGATGCCAATTCAGGCTCAGATTCTTCTGGTACATTTAAAGATCTTAAAGATACATCGTACTCTTCCTGCACCAATCAACACATAAGTCTGACAGAATCATTCCCTTGAAATGCTCTCAATAACAGTCCAAAGGACAAAAAGATTTCAACCTGACTGAAGAATAAGGAGGGTTAATGCAAGTACTCTTTTTGTAACTTGTAGAAGAAAAATCTATGAAATCTCAAACACTCCAGTAAAGTGATGAATTGAAGTAAATGGAATCATATTTACATGATTTAAATTAAGCTCCTTAGAAGTGTCTTCACAAGAAGAGTGCCATAAAAATTCAAATTAGCTGTAATTTCTGTATGAACAGAAAGTCTGCACTTAATATCGGTAATTTACAGCAGATATCTTGTAAATCTTTCACAGCACTCTGCAACTTCAGGGTAGCATTAAAAGCATATTTCTAGGCAGTCTGAAGTCTAATCCACAAGGAGATTGCTTATCTACAAAGCCACCTGCATGTTGTAATTTTAAACTCTTATGCTGAGAAAGTAGTCTGCAGAATATTTTAAGAGACTTTTCCTTAACGCTATTTTAAAAACTGTTTTTAAAGTATCAATCACTCAGCTTCTCTGCTCTCATCTAGAGAATCTTCCCTTTTCAAACTTGAAGGGAAGAGGTGATCATTTCCCAGACACTTCCCTCCCAGTGCTTCAACTCAATTCCTTCCTCCCGTGTAGCTCTGCATTTTTCTTACTGCTTCTCCTCCCTCATTAGAGATTTCTGTCACTCACTCTATATCCTCACAAAGAGGCACTTTCTTCACTCCCCATCTACCAATTTCCAATTCATTAATATAGTTGAAATGATAGCAAGAGTACGAGCTGCTTTAGGAAACTGCGCAAGGGAGGCAGTTGCTCTTTCCAGCATCATGCAGTTGGGTCAGGTCAAACCTGTGTAACCCATGCAGCCGTGAGCCTGGGGACAGATTGCCCTGGAGTGGGCCATATGTTCACAGATACTTAAGTTAGAGGGTCTTAACACAGCACTGCTCAGCAGCTAAGTTGTCGAGCAGTTTATTGGGTATGGACTCAAGCCACCTCAACAGAAGATCAAATGGTTGCTTAACATATTTTGCTTTAAAACTGAGAATGATTAAAACCCAAGCATCAACAGCTGTGTGAGCTCTGACCATCTGTGATACACACTATCACATTAAAACTTGAGCATTTTTGATTTAAGGCTCCTATTCAAAATTTTAAGTTAAAAGCCGTTACAAAAATATTTATGCTCTTTAAAAAAAAAAAAAAATCCCCTTAGAGAATCATTTGATAGCACCTCTCATCCGTGTAAATCACTGCGCCTGGTGTTGACATGATGCATCCATGGCCACAGCAAAACCTCCTACTGGGCTATGTGAGTTGCTCCACGTGTGAAGCACAAGAAAGCACCATCTCCTGCACTGCAGGATGCTGAAAGCTGTTCGAAAAAAAATCACTGCATGCGCTGATACACCTCTGCACGAGCACTGACAGCATCTGAAGTACTGTAGCACTGCCAAAGGTGCACTTGTCAGGGGAGAAATTTCATCACAAGACAAGGATGAAATTCTGGTTTCAGTGTGGTCACTGGAAATTCCACGGCAGACTTGAAATCAGCCATAATTTCATAAAGAATTTTTAAATGAAACAAAAATTGCAGAGCACATATACATTAACTGCAAAATATATATATATAGAGAGAGAGAGAGAGAGAGAAAACAGCTCAGTGTGCAGCATCTGCCAAAAAAACAACAAAATGCTGGGTATCACTAGGAAGGGTAGTGACAGCATGACTGCATATAGAGACATAGTAAACCAACAACTTGACACTGTACACAGTTGTAGTTTCCACATGTTAAAAAGGCTGCAGTGGAGTAAGAGCAGGCCTAAAGTAGGGTAGCTCACTTAGCTATTCCTAGGAGCATGGAGCAGCTGCTTTACAAGGAGACACTGAAAAGTCTGAGACTCTTCCATTTGGAGGAGACTGTTGAGAAGCCCTAAAAAGGCCTCAGCAAGGCCGCAAGTTTTGTGGGCTGAGGCCTACAAAACTGTGAAAGCAGCAGATTAGGCAAATGCAGAACAGTTTTTCACAACAGTACAAGACAGTTCTGCTCTCCCTAGTTAGATAATTTTTGAGCTCTCTACAAGGAGTATAAAAACTCCAAAATACTACTGGAGTTTTTCTAACTTACCTTCACTGCACTGAAGCAGAAGGCATACAGGACAATCAAAACCACAAAACTTCGAGAAATGCTGTACAATGCAGACATGAACCCAGCAGCAGCTGAAACACAGACATTACATGCTTGTTAAATTCTTCCTAAATGAGAAGCTGCAATCAAAACAAAAGAAGAGAACAAAGCCACAAATGCTTCATTACCAGAGAAGTACAGATTAAAAGCAGATACTACAAAGCAGTGTTCAAGAACACCTTCAGCGTCCCCATAAAACCCCACAAAACTGTCTGCAGTTAGTAGTGCAAGCCCGAAGCCACTCTGTTCAATGTTTTCTCCATGGACATGAGGTCCCACACTACTGCCTTTTATCTTGTACATTGTGCCACAGATAGAATGAAACAATCTTTAAAACAGACCGAGGATAATTTTCTAGTCAATGCCACATGGAATTTTCATCCTTCCCACTGCTCCTGGGACACAGGCCCCACTCACATCCAACTACATCTTAACTCTCCTCTCAGCCATGATTTTCCCCTTATTCAGGACACAAGAATGAGTTTAAAGGAAGAGAGAAGGATGCAATCTGTTCTCTTGCTATAACTTTCAGAGCTTCCACAATCAGGGTAGGAGGTGCTCTCACACAGAATTAGTTGGTCAGCAATCTCAGCCATGGAAATACATGGGCTGCAAAACAGTGCTCTGATTAGGGGTCAATATGCAGTGCAATCATCATTTGTGGATGGGATCAGAACTTTTATTTCCTCCAGGTCTGCTATGTTGCTTAACAGACAAAAATCACTCTTGCTATCTGTACTAGTTTTAACCATTTGCCAAGGGCTACGTCTACAGCAACAAGTAGAGTGATGCATTAAGAAAGGGCTTCTAGATCCAAACTAAGGTGACAATGAAGATGCACCCAGTCTTCTCTGTTATTTTAGCTAAAATGAGAAAAAACCACCACCACAAAAAAGCAGAGCACACTGTCTCGTTTAATCTCTGACTGAAAGAATGCCACCCATGGTCACCACCAGTATCACATGAAAAGTCTTACTATGGAACAATGCAGACAAACTGCAGCAGATCTTTTTCTTTTTAAAACATTTTAGCAAAGTTGTTTTGCGATAGATTTTTAATAGAAACAAGAATTATACTGGATGTGCTAGAAAACAGCTCTCCGACAATAGCTATCTTCTGCAGCCTATAGCACAGATAGGATACAACTGTTCAAAAGCAAAAAGAAACCTAATTGAGGCGGTCCTGTCAGTATCCATCCCACTCTTGCAAGATTATCATTAACTGTTCCAACTTTAATACGCGTTATGCTTGAAAATGTGTAACACTCCACTTGAATCTAAGGCGACAAGCTCTGAAAGGGACCGCTCAGGCAACAATAAGCTACTTACCAGAGCCACCAAAAAGCAACATGTCTATCTGCTCCAAGAGATATATACAAAAGGTGTTGATTTGAGGGAAAAGACCAAGGAGAGAAATTGCAGGAAAGCAATACAAAAACACTAAAGGAAATAAGAAGATACACGTTAGAACATGTGCATATGTTACAGTGCACGAAGAACAGAGAACTGTGCATTAAACTAAGATAACCCTTCCAAAAATTTCTGAAGATTACTCAAGTCAGCTTATTTTAACATTAGTAGCAATGATTACATTTCACTTCTCATCCATACAAAATTATTCTACTTTACAGACAAGATATTTAGACACAGAGGTTAAATTTCAGCTTTATTTTGGAAAATGAAACAACAGAAAAATAGCATCATTTAGCCTCCTTAACTGTTTCTCAAACATTTCAAAGTTATACTTGTTAGACCCAAAATACAGAAAGAAATCTTCATGTTCAGACTTTGGAAATTCCTCCTTAGATCAGAGCAGTGATATTACTCAAGTATAGCTAAAAATTCTAAACACCAAAATCTTTAATTGCTAAGATTCACAGTATCATGCTTATCACAGTTATTTTGCCTCCAGCAGACAACTGCAAACACCTAAGAAAAGGAGCAAACTTGTAGTGATACTTCCCCAGAATATTCCCCCAAGCTTCCTGCAGTGTGTAACTTGGTTTTGCAGTACCAGATGCACAATTAAAATAGCAAAGAAACTTGGGGCAAAATCCAGTCTATCATCTTTACATAGCTTCTTTCTAAACAAGAAAACAAAAAGCTAGCTTACATGGCTACCTTAGAGTGAAGGAAAAGGGAAAAGCAGGAGTGCTAATTGAGTGCTTCTAACCTTATGCTCTGTCCATTTCCAGACATCCCTTCTTTCCATCCTTTGCTCTTACCTCCAACATGAAAATGCTAAGTGGAGCTGCCTAGCAAAACATTTAGCATATGCTAAGTCTCAGCGTTCAAGGATGCATATACAGGATTAAACCTGTTCTTATTGCCTTAGTGTGCTTGTACCAAAACACTCTGCATCTTGAATGACAGAGACCTGTGCTGGCCACTCTTCCTCGTGAACAAACATCTGTTATTGTGCATAATAGGAAGCCTGCAAGTTCCTCTGGCAAAAAGCAGATTAAGCCAGTCACCAATGTAACTTACTTGCCTTCCTTCCTCAGTCAAATTTTTAAAAGGTAACAGTAGGATTTGTGGTTTTTGATGGATGCTCATTTCACACTTTACTTTCAATTTTCTTACCAATGTATCTTGTGTTAAAATAAAACAATACACTGAGTTTCATCTGGCAGTCTTCATTCCATTACATGTTACTACCATTCAATACTGTAAATCTTGCTGAAGAATCACACACAAGAGGAGAAATGACAGACTTAAGTGTTAAACACAGACAAAACATACTTGCATTTACAATGCACCCTTCGTTGTGACTTGCTATCAATGGCACAAATTACACACACACACACAAAAACATAAGGAATTACCACCTTCCCAATCTTTTGCATGCAAATGCCATTATTAATGTCCTCTCCCTTTACTAGTTTTATAGCTATTCCACAAACCCAACTCAAGCCAAGCAAGGAGCGCTCTTGACAAAAGAGGACACGATGGCAAGCTCCCCAGCAAGCCAGGGCAATCTCCAGGAGCAGGAGCTCCTGTTCCTCAGGCAAAGGAATCCCAACAGAGCTCAGTGCAGTCCCTGCGACGCCACCTTTGCTGTCGCAACATAAGGACGAGCTGAACAGCAGTGCAGGGAAGAAGCACCAGTCTGGGGACACCACTCAGTATCCGTACACCAAAATAAACATTTGCAAAAGCAAACAAGGGAGAAGTGGGTTGGGTGGCTACATCAGTGTCCTCACCTCACCCTCCCTCTGATCATATCTTGAGTAATCCAAGCAACCTCCTCAGCTAAGGTAGTTTTGTTTACCTTATCCTACAGAAAGGAAAACAAACAGTTGTCACTGACTTTATGAGCAGAGTCCGGGCTGCCCCGTGGGAAGCGGGTAATAAAAGCTGCTGGCTCATCAGCGGGAATCGCGTCACGAATTCCAGAGAGAATCTGCTGGAGCAGCACAAGATGCCCCACGCAGCAGCTCCTCTAAGCGCTGGATCGCTGAAATCCGGCCGCGTTCTGTGTCTGCTCAGCCAGTTTTGACTCACACAAACTCCTGGTCTTTTGAGAAGTCTAAAATGGTAGCTCAGTGGCAACATCACTGCAAGCATTTTAGAAGTTGCAAAGGTGATGATATTTACATAAAAGACATAGGCATCTTTTAAGCACTAGTTTGTTTGCTATGCGACAATACGTACTTTTTCTTTTTCCCAATGGGAAATAATACATTATTTTGGTGAGAAATGCTCTTTATTTTCTTCCCCTCCCAAAGATCAGCAGGAGGGATTTTCACAGAGGGTTTCTTCCTCAACCTTTGTTACTGCTGGAAGTGACAGGCAGAGGATTTGCTACTGCCAGATTTTGCCATCACCTGATACTCTTCTGAGGTTTCTGACAAATAATTTCACCCTATTTAAAACAGAATCAGATCCTAAATAGGTTGCTTACAAGAAATGGACCTGTTAAAGTGATATTTTGTAAGTAATTAGATTACACGTCGAGCAAATTTCCACTGATTCTGTTTTACAATCTTGTTTCGAGACTTTTATCAGAGTGCTCTACACAGCATCACTTTAGTTTCTTGGTCAGCTGTTTCTTCAATTTTTGTTACTTTAACAACTTTGCTATAGAAAACATCCAAAATAAAATGGAAAACTCTTCCTTTTCTCATTATCGTGACAGGTTGTCCAAAGTTTCTCAATTTCCCAACAAATCATTTCTAAATACTAAAATAAAATACTAAATTTATTCTAAATACAAAAGTAAAATACAAATTAAAAAGTCAACATATGAAAAAAAGCTTAACAGACTGGTAAAAAGGAAAACAATAACAATGCTTTGCTGGTCTGCAGTAGGGCTAACTTCCTTCCCAATTTTATTACCCAAAACAAATACTTGTACCCCTTCACTGTCTAAAGAAAATGGTACCCAAAACATAGCAAGACTCTGAAGGATCCCAGACTACCATGGCTTAGACAAATGACCACACTGTGAAAACTTGCAAGGATTCACGGGAGCCAAAAGTGGAGATTCCTGTAAAGATAAACAGGAAGAGCTACACCAAATACCACTTGAACAAATATACTTACAGGCATGTCTGCTCCCAGAGTTGGTAAGATAAAAATGGGGGATGAGCAAAGGAGTCTGGACAGCTGGTGAGATAAGCCTGCATTTTCTTCCTCATCCCTCTCTAGGCTGCTCCAAGAACCTGCTCCATGATCTCTTTTGAGGCCAGTCAAAATTAGCACATTTATAACTACACTCTTTTTTTTTCCCCTTCATACCAGTTGCTATAGTTTTTCATTTATCTCTATCCCAAGAGTCACGTAAGAGTCTTGTTGAATTATTTATCAGCATTTTTACTGTTCACCTTTGACAGGCAGAGAAAATAAGACGCAAGAAGAAACTTTAATGAGACCAAAGGAAAGTAATGAAAGAAGCTAATGAAAATAAGTGAGATGCCAGTCTTCATTATTGCCCTGTTTACCCTCCGTAAGAGGGATTGGGAGTCAATAAACCTACACAAAGGAATAGAAGACTTTTCTAAAAGTAGTAAAAGTAGTAAAGCCTGACTGAAGTATAGCAAAATGCAAGTACAACAGTCGCAGGTGAACAGAGACCTCAAAGGCCAAATGGTTTGTACCACACAGCTCTTTCCTCTAATAGGAGGCTCTCCTAGATCTAAATTCAAAACAAACAAACAGCAACAAAAAGCCCTACTCAATCTAATTACTTGATCTTGCACCACTTGATCTAATTCCAGTCCAATTAGTATCACAGTTATAGATAGAGTAAAAGGGTATAATGAAAGAAAAAGAAAAAAAAGAAAAAAGAAAAAAGAAAAAAGAAGTGAGCAGAGTATTTCCAGCTGTGGAAGGTGCAAATCAGAATCAAGCAGCACCAGTTCTGATTTGGGGGAATACCTTAGCCACCTCAGGACATGACTACAGAAGGAAGCAGACTGGTAAAACTACTGCAGAATAGCCACATCACATCAACTCCTCCTGTGCATATTAAGATTAAACTAAACCAAGAAAAAGTGTATTCTTCACAAGCAGAATGTCCATCTGAGGACCTGGCACAGAACAGCTTTCAGGCATTAAATTTAAACCTCAGCTTATGCTACAGTAACTGCCCCACATAGACAAGTCCTTACAAAGATTAACTGCATTTCACAGATGAAGTCTTTTGCTAATAACATCAGTGACTGCTAGATTTCTACAGAGAATACAACTATGAGCTTCATTTCATAAAGAGCTGCTTTTACACGAGGGAAGGCTGCCAACTGTCCCTCCCGCCTCCACTGCATGTGTCTTAAGTCATTCCAAATGTTTCTATCAATTTATCTTAAGAGCTGTGCCTCCCTAACAAGCATTTGATTGCCAACATAGGAAAACACAAACTTCAGCAGCTAATACTTAATTCATTTTTATAATCTTGTGAAAAAAACATTGACTCACCTATTATATGGTCTCTGGCTGACTGGAGAGATCCAGGTGAAAAGAGCTTCCAGCCATATATTGTATAAACTGAAGGGTTTGAGTCTTTAGATCCAGCATCTAGCAGCAAAATAAGGCCACACAATATACAAAAATATACAGGTCTGCTGTAAGTTATAATTTTATTGTGCCCCTAGGAAAAAAAGAGAAAGTATTTGAATTTTGTGTTTTATTTTCTTAGTGTGTACACAGCACTGGGAAGGGGTGCGGCTGTCAGACAGAATATTTTAATGACTTACGCATACTAACTAATGACAAAAATGATACAAGGCATTTTATCCTCTCCAGAGGAGGCTTTCAAAGGGTACTAACTACAGCAATAGTGTATAGTTTTGAAAAAACAACCTTTTGAACTACATTAATTGGGCACAGTAGTCTTTTTTTTTTGGGGAAAAAGAAATGAAGTTATCTGAAAGTAGAAAGCTTTATATTTATACTACTCCTATTATAATGAGTGTCTGTTCCAGTTAGTGTGGCTTTTTAGTTAGACTTTATAGAAAATAACTCATATTTTAGCTGCACCCTGAGAAATTAAAAAATACTAAAGCATCCCCTAAGTATATGGTGAGGCATGGAGGCTGATTCTGACAGCTGATTGCTTGCTGCCTGCCTCGAAACAGTTGTTCCTATGTCCTTACTCTGTGCCCACCTCTATATTTGCTGTCGGCTGGAATCAGCTCTGCCCTGATCACCAGCTTTCCAGGCATTCCTATAGCTCAGAACGAGCCTGTGTTCTGTTCTGTCAGAATCTCATTTGACCCCTATTTGCTGATACATCTGCAAGTGCTTCCCGGCTTTGAATGATTTTGTCTGGAGCCTACTTAGTGCAAGGAGCCTTTAAATTTCTGCAGTCAAACATTATTAGAGTGCATAACAGAAGGAACAATGGTCTCTACTATGATCATTTACAACATAAAGGGTTGGTATCATCAGAATATAAGATCAAGCAGTGGTTATGACTATGGCATTCATATTTTTCCCAAGAGGATTCTATTTCCAGCCAAGTCAAAGACTTATTAAAAAAAAAACACACACACACAAAAAAAAGAAAAACAAACAAAAAAGGATAGCAATACATCTTTCTGGAAATTACCCATCTAGAAGTAAAAAATAATATCAAATTGCAAACATTTAGAAACAGCCATTCTAAATTGGGGGAGAAGTCTGAGTGTGTTGCTACTTTACCTGGCTCACATGCCCTGAAAGTACAGCAGATACCTCTGTCACTCCTGAACCAAATACTAAGGTCTCCCCTCAGGATCCTGATTTTTTTTTGTGAAAATTGATTCTTCCCCCTGGGGCCCTTCCCTCATCTCCCCCATAGTCGGGGGAAAAGCGGCACTGTTGTTTTTAAAACAGAGTAGTGTCACAGGTGCGTTTGCAGGTGGAACCTCTTTCCTCCTAGCCAGCATTAACCTGGCACATTAGGAGGCCGTTACAGGCACTGCACCATCCTTCAGAGAAATGGGGGCTAGTTAAGGACACACCTGAGTGTGCAAAGGCAGGAGCAAAGCAACAAGGATTCAGGTTTGCTTTGCAAATGGTTGCTGTGAAACAGCTCATATTTGGAAAATGTAATTTAAGAGAGTTTCTTTTGAGTCTGCTTACTGATCTGAAACAGTAGTCACATTTGCTTGGCTGCCAGCCAAGCTCGTTTGTCAGTATTGCTATTAACTGATCTGTAATCTCTCTGGGGATCAATCACTTAACAAGGTGACAGATTGCACAGAACTAGCATGTGTATATTGCATCTTATCTTCATGAAATAAGAAGTAAGTCTGACCGACAAATTATAGTTAGCATTTAATCAGAGTTTCAATACTACTAAAGCTTACAAATTTTTTATTTGATAAGACACATGCCCAGGAAAAATAATCAAAGGAGATTAGAAAGACAAAGAAATCACTTAAAATATCACTTAAAATACTACTTACTAGTTGTTCTTATGCTTCACTTCATTTATCTTTAATACAAGCTGTGACTCAAAAGAAAAACTACTAAAAATCATCTCTAAACAACTGGTCAATGATTGATATACTGACACACACTGCAGATCAAAGAGTGTGTTATTTAATCTCACATCCTTGCCTTATCTCTTGAACTATGGGCCCCAGGTTTTCCTTTGCACAGCGACTGCTTCAGCTGGGTAAGATGGGGCTGATGCTGCCCAAGGAATAGGGGTGCAGAGGTTCAGCTCCTCACGTCGTGCAGCTCCAAGAGAGCACTGTTAGATGTGCAGACCCCATCTAACCCTCACTGCTAAACAGATCCATGGTATCATCAGGCTAATAACAACTGGACTAGTTAGGACTGAGGAAAAAAGGCCATTTCCTTCTTTCAAGGTTTTAAAAACAGAAAAGCACGAAGGTCCCTTATGCCTGCAACTGGTAGGCCAAGCTGAGGCAGCTCTTCACTGAAACAGGCACATGGCAGCACAAGTTACCAGTAAGATACTTGTCTGTTAGACTGATCAATTTTTCCAGACAAAACTGATTTCATTTTGGTGAAATTGCTCTGCATCTCCTTCAGGAGCATTTATATAGCAAAGCAGGATTTTTGTTGTAATTTATGTCTAATTTGTTATCGAATTAACAATCTTTTTTTCTCCACTGAAAAATTTCGGTGAAAATTGTTCCTTTTTCTCTAATTCTGCCAAAAAATCACTGATTTTTTTAAGATTCACATTTCTCAGCTCCCACAAATGCAACACTGATGCATTTCATATTTTCATAAAAGATTTTCAACAAAGCTAGAATGATTTCACAAACAGTTTCATTTAGTGAAATAACTTTTCGCTATAAAGGATTTGAAGGTAAAATTGCAAATAGCTTGAAATTAACAGTTTTTTATTTGCATGCGCAAGCATCCAAGACAGAAATCTTTATATGTGTATATATGCATATATGTGTTGTGTTTATATATGTATATCTTTATATGGGTTCAACAACAAAGCTTACAGGAACATATTAACAATCCTTTAACTGCCTTATGGAATTTACAAAACTGCCCATGATAGTTACCTAGTTGAGTCAGCAAACTGCTCTGGCAGGTGATGCCACCACCAAAGTTACCTACGTGATTCTGTAAATCTTGCTGGGAGCCTGACCACAATCTTTCCAGCCTAAATGCCTTTGCAAACCTGAGCTCGGTGCTAAGTCATGCAGGTGTCAGGGAGAGACCTATGAACAAGCTCTCCTAATGCTTCTGTCAAGTGACTCACTACAGCCACAGCCTCTGTTGCCCAATGTGCTGCTGCTGCTACCCATTACTGTAACAAAAACCTCTGCACTTATCAAAACCTGCTTGCCTATTTCGTTTAAATGTACACAGAATGGATCTCTTGGATCTCGCAATCTAACTCCCTTCAGTCCCTGGCATATTCCTTACACTATGCCTTTAACTCACAGATTAACCTCATTTCTGAAATGAACTTTACTTTCCTATCCCCAGGGCTCCAGAACTTTGCTATCCCAGACCCAGGTACCCCTGTGTGAAGATGTAACTAATGGCCACCAGCTCCCAGCGGACCAGAACTGAGCAGGGTCACAAAAAATAGGCTTTCTTCATGTAGCAAGAAACAGTCCTAAACTTCCTGCCACAATAAACCCAGTAGCAGGTAGCTGCCACAGACCTGGTAATCGCTGCAGAAAACAGGGAGTCCCAGCTTAACCTCCAAGGCTGTTCTGAACAATGGTAACACCAGTGAAAATCAAAACAAGATCCACAGTTAGAAAGGTTCTTTCCTATATGCTGAAACTTCACGCTTATGGTGTAGACACAAGGCACTGTAGGCCTTGTGCACAAGGCAAGTGATCAACTCAGATGGGCAGGGTGAAGAAACAACCTCATCCCTGATAAAACTGAACGAGACCGTGGGGAGTTTAGTCAACAACCTCTTACTCGACACAAGGAAGTGAACAGGCTGCCTCTTGGAAGGAGTTCAGAACAGAAGCCTTCCGCATCCCTGGGCCCTGGGTTGAGCTCCCGGGGTAGTCTCCCAAAGCAGTCTGTTCAAACGGTGCAGGCTCGCGCCGACACAGCCACATCAAACAGTAACAAAGTCTGCTTGCGAGAGATAGGGAGTAAGTTTGGATCCTCCCTGCCAGGCATGGATAACGCGAGGCACTAGAGGCTACTCATGAATCCAGGAATAGAAATTAATTCAGTGTGAAAATCTGTGGTTCCCAACGGTTTATTTCATGCTGGAAAATCTCATCTGCATTTTCATTCATGGACACGGTACTGATCATTCTTTAATTTCCCTGTTCTGCATCCTTACGTTAGCACCAGGAGATGTTATTTCTCTTTAATTTTAATGTAGTCACATGACTTATGAAACAGTACATGGAGTATATTGTCCTTTTTGTTGTCTTATTTTTAATGGCTCTTACTAGCTCAAGCAAGCCTTTATTAATACCTATTGTGTTACAAAGACATAATAATGTAAAAATAGTTAATCTTCTCACTTAATTTCAGCTATAATACCTTCCCTGTTCAAAGCCCTGTGTAGAAAAACTCTTATAATTACATTTTCTTTGGAGTTCCTGAGGTGCACCAAAAAGTCTGGAACTCTTCCTGATAAAAGTTTTAGCAAACCATTTAGAGGATGGAATTATATCTATTATTATTTTACTGTGCTGCTGCATGACACACAGAAGAAAATAGGATGAATAATACTTCTAACAATATTGTTGTATGAGCTTGAAATACTAACCTGGATTCTGCACAAAAAAATGCTTTGATTAAACTGCATTAGCTGTTTTGTCTTCAATACTACAAAAAAATGTGGGCTAGACAGGCTTACAATGAAATTTTAACAAAACCGGTTGTCATACACTTTAAAAATATTCACATTACTAGTGTCTGTGTAAAAGCAATCAATTTGATTACATTATTATGTCTAGATATGTGCTAGCTGAACTGACAGACAATCTGATTTTAATTTGTGCAACTCCCATCTCTTTACTGAGGTAGGAATACTTCTCTACTTTTTATGTAGACATGTGTTGCCTGTGAACGTGTTATAACCAACAATACCGTAAGTTCACCTCATAATGAATAGGGTGGAAAATAAAGTATAATATACAGCATATATTTGGAAATAAGCTTGATTTCAAGTTGAACCAGTATTTCTAGCCCTTAAACTGACAAAAATAATTGCTCCCCGTCAAAGGGAAACAATCCAGCAGACCTGCAGTTTTCAACATGCTGTTTTGGAAGCCTGAAGGAAGAGAGGGATCCTCAGAAAGACCCCAGGGGCTAAATAAGAAATGTAGCATCTTGGCAGAAGGGGTAAATGCAAGTGGGGCCCCATGACTACTAGAATGTTTTCAGATGTCTGCAAATCAAAACGCAGACAAAATGAACCTATTGACGGCAGATCAGCTTGCAGTTGTAGGTTGATACTCCTAAAGCAGTCCTATAACAAGGAAAAACCTGGGTAAGAAACTGTATTTTTGCAAGGTGGTTGTCACTGCTAGAGACCAGTTTCTCAAAGCAGTGACTATACTGCTGAAGACCTAGCACACACTCCCATAGCCTGCCTTCACTCACAGGGCTCACAGCCCTCCAGGCCCCAACCAAAGAAACAGTGTGCATGCTATAACATGACAACCTATGTCATCTGATGATCCAGTAATGCTAATAAAGAACACAACAGCAATACCAGGTTTAAAAAAAAAAAAAGGAAAAAATAAAATCTCAAAAAAAGAGAAGATTTAAAGTCCCAACGGATCAATGACTGAGGTGCTAATCTGGAACTTCTGCTGTTTTCAGTCACTTAATAGAAAACAAAGAAAAAGTTGGTCCGATGCCACAGGATTGAATTTCAGCTAACTAGTCCAGGTGCATTTGTTTTTACTGTACATTTTAGCTTAAAGAAAAAATATTCTTCTAATAGCAGTGATAAATTCAAATAACCTAAAATTAATTAAATGTAGAACAAAGTCTCAAAGTCACAGGCCTGTTTTCATAAACCACATGCAACAGAAACTACCTATATCTGACAGCCAACTGCTTCGCAGTACAGAAGCGATAATAAAACTGAAAGACTTGTTCTGCAGGCTGAGACTTACATGAATGGGTGAAGCAGGATCAGGCTGAACACTCTAAAAACAAAACAGAAAAGAAGTTTGCTTACAGGATTTTACCTTCACAGAAATTAGAAGAGAATTCATCAATTGGGTATGGACTTGTTTCTTACCTTTAGGAGAGAATACTGGCAACTGGCCATAACAAGACAAAACAGCAGAACCCAAATGTCTTTACAAAAGCCTTGACTCAGGGTCAGGAATCCAAGGAGTGAAACAAGAACTACTAGAAGAACAGATAATACGTTCTCCTTTATATTCTCTGTCCTATATGAATAAAACAGAAGTACTTTAAGAAGAGGAAAAATATTTATATTTGTTAGAGCATGCCAGGCCCATTTACAGCTGGTATAAACTGTCAGTGCCAGAAAGATCTCAAGTTACTGGATCTGAGGTTCTGTTCCCAAAACTACAACTCCATGTAGAAGAGCACTTCACCGCTGCACCTTTGCCACTGTGGCAGGTAAAACATGTGGACAAAAGGCACAGTCACTGCTGTCTTTCAGTACATATCAGCATCCTCCAATCTCCCTTCCTGGATAGGCTATCACAGTGGAGCTGATTTTACTATAATGCATATTAAAGCATGTATTCAAGCATATCAGACTTTTTAATATAGAAATAAGGCATTCTTTTAATGAAAACTGTTGTAGCAAAAAAGTGATAGATGACCAAACAAAATGACAGTTTATACCCCTGTAGTCTTTAAAATATACATCTGACAGCAAAGCATTGAATGAAAGAAAAAATATGTCATCTCATGTTTTATTCATTTCATCTGCCACATTACAACAGGGAAGCTGAGGAAAAAAAACAGTATTAATATTCAGGCCATAAAAAAAAAAAATTATCAGTAGGTATTTTCCACGCAACTGAAACACACAGATAGGACACCATAGATAAGAAAGTAGCTGTTACAGAACTAAGCTCCCTAACTATATAGCCTGATTTCTGCAGCATATGAAAGCTGTCTTCTGAAATCAGTGCTGTGGAGCCACCCAAAAGCAGGGATCAAGCCGCAGACAAGCCAGTCAGCAGTCCAGAGGCCTGCAGGTTAACGTGGCTGAGGTGGCTTGCAGACCAGAGAACACAAGGTGGGATCTAACAGCAGCAAGAAGTGGCAAAATGGTTGACGCCAAGTGACACTGAGACTAGAGAGATGCTGAGAAAAAAAAAATATCTCGACAAATAAAGGTGAGCTAGAACAGAGGCAGAAGCTGAAAGATCCCCTCCTCAATTCCTTCTTTTTTAAGATTGAATTACTTGGCTGGCAATTCCCTGGAACCGTTCCATATTTTTGCACAAAACATTGATTTTCTCATTAGAATGCACAGAGGCAGCAAAGTCAAGGCCTGACAGTCAAATTTAAGGACAATTCCACAGGCCTGGTGCCCCCAGGAATCCAAGGATCCATTCGAAGATGAAGATTAGCCAACAACAACAAAAAAAGGTCTGAAAAAAACCCTCTTCCTCTAGTTAAGCACAAATTAGACCTACTTGACCTGAACGTGAGACAGTAACAAGACTATCACTCTCTGCTCCTCTAGTGGCTGACGCTGTTAGTTCTGTGGACATGGAGAGGCCCATGTATGTATGTATACTGCAATACCACACACAACTGCATGCAGAAAGCTTACCGGTCCAGCAACGCCAGCAAGGTAAGCCGATCATACCAGACTTTAATCCATTTGCCAGGAAATATAATAAATTTGTAAAACTGCTTGTTCAGTTTCTGTTGTACTGAAGAACATGAAGATTCCTCAAGGTCCTGACTGGGTTGCTTTAAAAACAAACAAATAAACAAAACACTCTTACGTATTGATATATGGCTGGCTGCAAAACAAGTTCAGAAATTACATCAAGCTTCAGATATTGTTTCTTAAAAGACATACTGGAAGCATAGTAATTTTCTTGATCTATATTTTAGAAAAAAAGAAAGCCTAACTTCAGCACCAGCCTAACTTTTTGCAGATGGATGGGAGTCACACCAATCATTGATCTCAACAGTGGTAATACACCTTAAATACAAATACGGATATTAAATATTCATTAAACACATTACTCGCATTGCTTCCAATATACTACTTTTTTTTCTTACTTTGTCGTTGGGGAGGTTTTTTTTTTTTTAAGAACTTTTTTATGTGGCAGACTAATTACAGTGTAACACAAAACCACATGAAAAGACAAATCTTTGTTTCAAACCAAGAATTCAAACAGGCTTTAAGTTTTAGAGACGTGACTTGTCAACTCCTAAACAGAATTGCAGCTTTGCTTCTCTTTGCTGAGATGGTTTTAGTGACACATCAGGTGTGCATCTTCGAGAACAGCAAGAGGGAAAATTGCAAACACAAAGAATGCAAACATCACTAGCGTATGATTCGCTAATCACACTCACATAATCATAAAGCAGTATTGAAAAGGGTTTATTCAGATTGAACTATGGCATTTCAGATCTTCAACTCTACACCTGCATTACTTCCACAGTCATGAGGAGGGAGCCATTCTGCAAAGCTGGACAACAACAACAAAACAAAACCACTGCAAACTATCGATTTCCTTCCAACACACCAATCATAGGCTCTATGAAAAAAACCCACTGCTGAAAAATAAAACATCACAAATTCTTTGAAAAAAGAATTGACTGAGATTTTTAACCACTGTAAAGCCTAGGAGATATTTTTACCTCCCTTTAGCCTTCAGTTCTTAAAGATAACTCATCAACATAACAAGCATATATACTATGCTTGCATGCAATGCTTACATTTAAATTATTTCTATGAGATAAACCTTCCTAGTCAGAGAAGGGAGTTAATCTATTTTGATTCCATCCTAAAATATTTAATATTTCTAATTTCTAGGCAGTTTCTTATGTAATATCACTTTTCTGAGTCAACTATTGGCTGTCTCCATCCTCATTCTAATCCCAGAATGCCTTTTATATCACTCTCATGCAAAGAAATTTATCATCACTTTCCTGAATTGTATTTGTAAGCAAAACACAGATATTTAAAATACTTGTCCACCTGACCAAAGGAACTAGTTTTCTCTCTAACAGGTCTTTGTGTTTCAGGAAAACAAATCTTACACATAATTGACATATCATGGCCTCATGTATTACTACTGATACACAGGAACAGACTTGTTGATATTCTCAGTCTGTTAGCAAACACAAGGTAAAATACATCAGCCTGAGCTTCAGTGAAGGAGATTCAGGATTACACGCTGTTTCTCCTGCCTCCAGTTGACTAAAAGTGCACATCTACTCAATGGCTGGTAGCTCAGCTAACATTAGCAAAGGACAGCAACTCACCTGTGTTTTCAGATGTGCAACAGAATGATAGGCTGTTAGCCATTCTGTCATTTATTAACAATTCCAAGTAATATAAAAGCCTTGAGATAGATTGCAATCTCTCTGCCACAGAGATTTTAAAACCTAAGAGTAATTCAAATATGCCCAACTTAATATTTCTATTAACACTTTAAAAAGTCACTATTTTTTAAGATGTATTTTTAATATGATATTTGCTAATACTGGCACAGTTCTGTTTCTCTTTAGTCCCACATGCCAATAGAAGATACTATGAAATTCAGATCAACTGCAATCATTAGTTCCTTTTTTCTATTCTATTCTTCTATTGAAAACAAAAAGAAAAAAAAAAGTAGTGGCAAAGAGTCCAGTAAAAACGTCTAAAGATCCGATTGCTTAGCACTCAGAACATTTAAGTGAGTAGCTAAGTGCACACATTGGCTCCTGAGGAACTGTAAAATACCGATAAAATCAATTACCTAAAGCTTGCAGTACTTGGGCCAGACTAGATTTTTCGACTGTATGTTTGGGAAAATCACTAAGTCTAAACTGTGCTTCCTATCACAAAAAGGGTTATAAAAACTTTGCTTCATAAATTTATATGATGTCAAGAGACAGCCTGAAATTCTGGCCTCAATGAAATCAATGACAAACCTTTTCCTGACTTGCACAGGCTCAGGATTTCATATTTAATAAAAATTCAGAAACCAGGAAGTCATGACATTACTGCTTGGCCCTATTGCCAAACTGTGGGTGGTCTTGAGCAATACACTTTTTAATGGTCCAGTTTTCCTAGAAGCCAAAGAAGAGTGATAATTGCTCTCTAATTTACAAGTAATTTACAAAATTAAAAGTATCTGGTAAATATCTGAGAATGTAGACAGAAGTCTCTGTCCAAATCTGAAGTATTCATAATATACAGGGACAATTACCTGATTTATAACTTAAAACAGGTTCCTTTACACACTTTGCTTTTAAGCTTGTAGCTGCTGTCCAAAACCTAAGATGAAGAATAATTTACTGGCATTTTAAGGTTATTATACATAAAGATCAAACTAGAACACTCTCTGGAACAAAAGAGAAGGTTAACATTATTATGAAAAGAACTGCGAAGGCAGACCACATCATTGGTCATCAACCCCAAATACTATCAAATTTGAATACGTCCACACATTACCATACAAACTAAAGTGTGAGGTCCTTTTTTCTTTTACTGACTGAGGGAGGGGGCTCTGGCACTCTGCAACAGACATCCACCTCTAAGACACTACTCAGTATCAGTAGGAAAACAGCTGAACTGCAGCAGAGTAAAACAAATCCTCCCTAATGAGTACTATTGAGTATAAACATAAAACCAACAGAAATATCTCATCAGCAAGTCTGCAGCATTTCTTTTTAAATGAAATTTATCAAAATGCTAGAAACTGAGATATTACAATGTACCCGTGGGTTTTCTGAAAGGGTCCTTCGTGCCACCATCAGTAAGAGCTGCTGCTGAAGTGCGCTTGCCACTTGATCACCTGAAGATGGTTCTTGGCTCTCTGAAGTGGTAGTACTAGAGGAGCTGAACTGTATTTCACTGTGTAGAGGGGAAAAAGAGATGAGAGTTTTAAGAAGCAGCACTTTCTGCGTATTTCTGAAACATTACAGGAACATTTCTGCGTATTTCTGAAACATTACAGCTTTCTTACCTGAAAGCTACCCCAGGCTCCTAAAGCAGTTACCACTCAGATTCAGATATATAGCTTATAGCATTTACCACAGAGAAACAGATCCATCCGTATCATGATTTTTCACATCCTAGGATGAACACCTAAGATAAATCATACTTCAGAAGTGCATTTGCTGTTCACTGACTGCAAAGGGAGTCCATATGGTAAGTTCAGGTTTGGGTGTCTGCACAGTATACATCTAGAGTCATCTGGCATGATGCCTAGTCCAGGAGTTATTTCCAGAAACATCAGTCTGGCCTACTGCAAGATCACTAATACTCATTGCAACTTCTGGAAGATGAATACCACAAACAACATATTCTTTTTCTGGTCATCTCTACAACTCTCTGCTTCTCCCAAGCACACTGCTGTATTAGTAACAGACTGTAAAACTTCTCCTCTTGTTAACCTTCCCCCATAATTCAGGTCAAAAGATGTCCATGTCTGCAACACAGAAAAGAAGGGTAGCTACTGTAGAGATCCTGAAGCAGCTTTAAAACAAGTTTGTTTATAGAAGAAAACTAGTTGAGCCTCAGCCACACTGAACTCAGCAAGTATTAATTTATCCTACTGCGAATTTAGGTTATACAGAGCTTCTTTCTGCTCTGGCAAGATGACTACAATACGTGAGCTAGGTGACCTTGGGCTAGCTCAGACCTAACCACACACTACCCTGATACCAGGGGTAGGGTGTATAAACTTACCTGAGGAGGCCCCTGGGCAAGACGCTGTCCCTTGGCCTCCCCCCACCAGGTTTACTGCTTTGTGCTGCAGATCCAGCACGGAAATCGTTTGCTTCAGGAAACCTGGGGGAGCAGGAGCACCTGTTGAGCTGCGGGAAAGCTCTGCCAGGCTGATACGACCGACTGGCTCTCAGCAAGAGCTATATTGAAATTTAATAATTGTTACTTGGGGGAAAGGCCTATTTTTAATACCTCCTGCTTCTTCGGCTCCAAACGGGGCTTACAAATTGGGCTCCTGCTCTGAGCTCATTACTCCCCTGCCTGCGGTGCCTGCCTTGGGCTTTTACTGCTTTAGGATCCAAGCTGCTCGCAGTCTTCAGAGCTTTCTACCTCATGCAAGGTAGGCAGTACCTCTGTTTTCCACAGAGGAAAGATAAGCAGGAAGAAAGTGATTCGCTTACAGTCATCCACAAGATCTGTGGCAGAGTGAAGAATAAAAGTCATTCCTTGCACATCCTACACTTGCCCCCAAGCCTCCTTAGTAATTTTAGTGAGCATAACCTTCCCTGCCTTTGGGGGCCATCTCCAAAGCCTGTCTCACAACCCTTCACAAAGTTACCAGGCTGCCCAGCACATTACTGGCCACTCACTCAAGCTGTTATGGCTAAGGCTGTGCTGGGATAAGGCTCAGTGTCTGGATTTTTTAGAAACAGGGCTGAATTGACACAGTCAGAGCTTGAAATTGATTCTTTCTTTCTTCTTTTCCCCCCACCTTCTCTTTCCGCCCTTGAGGATTTTGCAGCTCTGCTTGGACCAACAGGGACCTCCAGCAGCCCCGGCATGTACCCACAGGAGCCACCCTGAGCCACACAGTTTATTTTTTTAAGGCCTCCACTGCTTTCAGCCATGGATCCCGCCTTCTCCGGGCAAAAGCGCAGGCTGTTCCACACAGTCAGGGCAGCCGCCAAGTTTCCTTTGGGCAGTGCTGAGAAACAGGGACTTGGCTCCACATGACGCAGCTGATGCCTCAACCATGAGGCAGGTATCGGGAAGAGGACACATCTGCTCTGCAAGTCTTGTATAGCACCTCGTCAGCAGCCAAAAACAAAACAGTGGAGAAGTGAAGGGACTGATCCAGGAACTCGTATCTTAACCAACCAGATTTATGTTGATAGAAGGGTCAGGCAGTCTAGAGGCAAGTCTCTAAGGAAGAAAGTTCCCCAAAATGTCCATTATTTTGAAGAGTCCTGCTGCAGGGCAACCTCATCCACCTCGAAAGGCAATGTTTTTTTTATTTTTGTCTGTGTGTTTTCTTCAGATGGGCTGCCTCCTTCCTTTTCTATGCAGGTGCCTGCCGGGAGTCTGGCGAACAGACACTACAGGAGTGGCCATGGGATTCTCCATTCCCAGATGGCAAAATGCAAGTCTAGCCCAGAATATCCAGGAATGCTGCTCAGGGAACTCCTGCATACCGTGCAGCCCAGCAAAACAGTGGAGGATTACAAGTAACTATTCACTATAAGCCTCCAAAAGAAGAGTTAATCTTCAGTGACCTTCTGCTTTTTCAGTTATCTTTCTACCAAAGCCAAGTGGGGCTAAGTGTATTTCTAAATTGGACCATCCCTTTCATCCCAAGTTTATCAAGAACAAAACTGGCAGAATGATGGATAGATATGTCAAGATATTCCCCGGGCACTCTGCTCTAATAGTTCTCAGAAATCAAAGTCATTTGGCTCATAAGACTTCTTCCAAGAATAAACTTTGAGATCAAATCATCTCCCACCAGACATCAAGATAACTGAAATGCCAAGAGAGGCCACAGTCTGTTTTCTGCTTTCTTTCCACAGCAAAATTCATAGTTCAACCTATCAGCAAATAGCAGAAAAGGCTATAAACAGCTGGACACTAACTGTGAGAAAAAGTCAGAAACTTCAGAGGGCGAACAAGGCACTTAGGATGCAGGAGCTGGGAAGGCAGAGTTACAAGAAGAGCAATGCCCAAACCACCTTCTGTTTTTCTCCTACATAGTTTTTCTTCCAACTGTTCTCCCAATGTCCCAACTGTTCACAAAACCTCCTCTCACATTCACCTATTACCTCCCTGATTACCTCCCCAACAGAAGGAGCTACTCCGATGCTGCGTATCTTGTCTGAGGATATCATTACCGCACTGACAACAAACATGAGTAAGATGTGACGGTGGTATTTGTGCTTTTGAAAGCCTATAAATGAGATTCTGTACATTTATGACAGTATGTAAGTAGGAGGAAACACTCTCTAATCACAAAATCTTTATAACAAAGCTGATGACAGTATAATGTGGAATCTTACTGAGTGGAAAATCTGTTCCCTTACAGAAATACATTACTGATATCAAGATCTACTACAGTAAACTGCATCACCAATGTAACCAAAGGTATAACTAAATTTTGAATAAAAAATAACTAAATATATCTACTTGATAAGCATACAATCTATGTATAGTGAAAGCAAAAGGTATATAGCACCCTCTACAGATAACTGATTCTAAGGTTAAGATTTTTTTTCTGGCTCATAATTTAGTTTTATGAGAACACTGCGTAAACATAAGTGAGTTGAGCAATCCTGCAACAGTCACAGTATTTTATTATAACTATGCAGCCCAGGAAAAAACTTCCTTCTGACTCTCCTGTTATTCTTTAGCAGTATGTCTTTATACTGCCGACAATGTGGCACAAGCCATTCCAATCTAACCCAGCCTAAGCCCCTTGTCGGGGATTAGCCAGCCTGGATTCTGGGCAGCTCCTACAATAAAATCATTAGAAAAACATCCTGCACATTTACAAAGAATTCCCTGAATAATCAATTTCTTTTGTAGAGCTTGGCTGAATTTCATTTTAATCGGCATAGAGGAGAAGGTTAAATTGGGCAGGTAACCTTCTAACAAATGTCACAACAGTCACAATAACAAATAACCTGCTGGAAAACATGCTCCTCTTGTGCTCCAAACTAGAGAGATCTCAGTAGGCTACTTTGGGCAGCAGTGCCTGGGTCACTGCAACCCATAACAAAACGTAACAAATCTCTACAGCTATGCCACAGCTAAAAGCTGTATGTAATACTCACTAAAAGCATCACCCTCTTAAGTCAATGCAGCAATGGCTGTGACAGTGCAAGAAAAGCCAGACGGAAGTTTAAAGGCAGGAAGCTCCCTGTGTATCAAAGGGACGATCACTTCTCAGCTAATGGTCTGAAGTGCACTCCAAATACCTTCCTGAATGAAGAACTGAGTAAGCAAGCAGTACAAGAACTAACAACAACGTGGGAATTCCAAATTCTCTCACTTCTGTGTCATTTCAAAACAGTCAGGTGATGTACTAACATAAGTATTTGAACTGACGTTAAATGTATTCCCTGAAATACATTCCCTGAATGCACCTCCATTACTTGACCTATTACTGGATCTTCCTAGAACCACTGCAGAAGTCTTTACTCCTTCTCGCGTAAAAAAGTTCCCCTGCCACTTCATGTCTCTGCCATTTTTACACCTCTTCAAATTCAATTGAATCCACCAGCCGTAAAAAGTTTTCTTTTTAAACAGCAAATGATTTAGTTACCAATTGCAGCAATAAATAACAAGATTTATAAATTAAAAAGCAACTTATAATACACAAGAAAATTGCAATATACAGAAGTCAGCATCACTGAGGATTGTATATCAAACTGATAACAGCAAATATCAAAAATCTGGGAAGAGCAGGTAGTCTTCACTGTCCTTCTGTAGGTACATTAGTAGTTTCAAAAAGGACATTACCAATTCAGAACACATATTTTAACTTACTTAATGGTTCCTATTAAGGGGAGCTCAAGCTAAAGACGAATTTACTCTTAAATCTAGTTTACATTTTGCTACTCACAGCAGGATTTGGGGAGACTTCTGATATTTCTTCTAGCTAGAAATATATTATAAAATATAAAATACATGATGTCTTAAGTGGATAATTTGCTTTTCAATTGCAGGAAGGCAGAAATATTTCTAATGAAAATAGTCTGAATGAGTTTCTTTTATCTTAAAATAATCTGTTGCCATTGCAACTTACAAAATCAATTCTGAAAATATTTAAATTGGACTTCAGTACCAAAAAAAAAAAAAAGACAAAATTGCTCATTTTTAGTTCAATGGTGGTCGCATATGCTCCTCAGATCCCGTTTTCCAGGACACCAGTTAAAAGGGGCAAGGTCTGTTAACAGTGTTGGGAAATACAGGCCCCAACCTTAAACTACTGAACAGTGGCAAAAGACACGTCACACTCCAAAGGTTGTCATGTACTTCAGAAGAGGATGAACTGAGAGAAGAGAGGCACAAAGTCCTAATGCTAATAAGATCAAATACTCAAATTTACAAAATAGATATCTAGATGTATTAATTTGTTGACTGAGTAGACAGAAAAGGGTATCAGGTCACTGTTAAAGTTTTGCACTGGATCTCAAAATAAGCTTCATTTTAAAGTAGGTATTACACATGAAAGGAAAAGCCCTAAAAAATATCCTACCAATAGTGTTGCAGGGAATATGAGGGCAGAAAGGTACCCTTGTCTCCTTACTTCGGTATTGCAAGAATTGCATCCACGCAGTTACTTCTTGCTTCTCTATACCCTGATTTCTCTGTAGTCACATTTTTATTTTGGTAATAAGCATCTAAGTTAACAAAACATATAAGCCTACAACATTTCAGAGCAAAGACAAAAGTACTAACGACTTTAAAAGCAAACAGAACATAATAACCAATGCACAAGATGGTGCCTTTTGAGAAGATGCAGCTTTACTCGAATTAATGTAATAACAACATCCACTGTTCCATTATCTTGGATGAGTTTTTGAGCGCATCCTCTTTAGCTCTCCATAGGGAAGGATGGGGGAAGGGAGAGAAGCAAGGCCCATATGCAAAGGCCTACAGCAGCTTTTATGGCTGAACAGGAGTTTGCTGCCATCGTGTGGCACCACAGCCTCCTTTAATCTCTCAGACTCATATTTTGTCAAAAACACCCACTTCCCTATCCTGCATTAAAGGGAGTGAAAATGAGGTTAGAAAAGCTAAAAATCCAGGAAAGGATTTCAACTGGTCAGCTAACAAAAGCGCTTGTTGATCCTTCTTGCATATAGAAAGCCAACAAGAAAACACCAATGGTAAGAAAATACCTTTGTTAGAATTCAGACACCTCTTTTTTCAGTGTGCACACACAGGCACATTTACTTGTGTTCACGGAGAATCACATTTAATGTGAACAGCTCATCTTAAATCACTGAATCCCAAAATGAACTGTACAGCATTTGTTGCATCTATTTTAAAAATTGCTCTGTTACAGAACTGTACAACATGTCAAAGCAACCCTACGAAATCATCCGTCAGCAGCCCATTGCTAGAGCCAGAGATGGTCTGTTACTTTGGTCACTTTGCTGAGAAATACAAAAATGTTTCAGTGATATGGCATTTTCTCATTTTAAGACATAATTTGGAAAAACAAACGAACAAACAAACCGACCACTCTTCTCCTAGGGGGTTTAGTGATTTTTCCAGCGATGAACATACTGAAGTATTAATGCATTTACGCTGAAGACATTCAGTTCTGTTAAGGCATTCAGATAGATGCCTTCGTATAGCATAAAGCACTCAAAGCAGCTTACTCGTGCATTTGAATGTAAATCAAACACGTTAACTCACTGAGCCGAAGTTCTTCTCTTTGCCCAGGGCAGAAACTCTATCACTCTGCATCATCTAAAAGCTATGCTGGCAGGTAGCTTAAATTATTTTTTTTAGGACTTGTTACTCACTATTTTGCTGCAATTAGTTCGTTTTAGCCTATGGCCCTACTGTTGCTGAAAAAAAATCTATCATGAAAACAAACAGACAAAACAAATTAAGCAGAAGATTCTTTCTTTCTTTCTTTCTTTTTTTTTTTTTTTCCCAGAACAGTTCTCTACCTGTACTGGAAGGCATTTTAAATCCAAATAGAACAAGGCTTCTTAGAAGCCAGGCTGTAGTGTCAGGGCCCCCACCTAACAAAGAGGAGAGCTCAGAGCTCCAAAAACACAGCTAGTGCAAAAAGGAATGCATAAATTGTGTTAGCATGTGTGAGTAAACATACCTAATTAAAAACATATGATTTTATGTATCGAATTATATCTATGCAACTTTATTATAGATTATTACATAAATTTAAAACTGGATACATTATTAAGTAGAACACTCATACCAGAACACTCGATCAACATATGCAACAAACTACAATAGACTCCAAACGAAAACCCATTTATCACTTAAGCAGGAAAGGGATTCTTGTGGGTAGGATACAAAGAATCTTTTTTTTCCTCAGGGATGGGTAAATCAAACTATTTTCCCTGCTCCACTTCTCAGATATTTCAGTTGCATGCCATACTTAACTTTTCTCCAGCTTGTCTTACCTATTTATGTTAAATTCTAGTTTTTTATTTATATACCACACAACAGCCTTGTCATGCAATTTATGGCTACTACTGAGTGTTGCCAGACAAGTGAGAAATGACAACTAAAGGACTACCACTTAAACCTACACATACATTAGAAGGAATCAAGTGCTTTTGCATCCATGTTGGAACTATCCACATTTTTACCAGTCATGATTCAAAAAGGCAGCAGCTCTAACACTTTAAAATCTATGCATGCGTATAATGATGCATCTTGCACTGACTTGGAAGTTCTCAAAATTGTTTCCTTCATAGGAGTTCAATACTGGAGAGAAGGAAACAAGCTAAAGAATACAAGCAGTATAGTAGTATTCTTGTAAATCATAACCTCTAAACCCTAGACCATTTCCAAAAGAAAAAAACATATATTCAAATGCCTACAAAGACTGTGTGGACACAATTTCAGTTGCCTTTAGAAGATCTAATACTTGATTTGACATAGAATTGGCTTGTCCTCAAAAAGCAGCCTTCAGTTTTTTCCAACTTAAGAAAAAAAACAATCCACAAAAGCATTCTGCCTTGGAGCTATACACGTCTCAGTTTTTCAGCTGCACAGAAATCATTCCTGGGTTCACATGGACAAACCCACAAAAGGCTCTTGTGCGTGGACCACCCTCTATGTTCTTGGAAGTGCAGTTAACCATAGCACATACCTGTGCTTACACACCAAGAAGCGCTACGCTTTTAATGGAAACAAATATAAGGATTCCAACACATCCTTAAGTAATAACAAGTATCTAGCATGACCCTATGCAGGCAGGCTCCTCAAGGATGTTTAATTACCTATTCTCATTTCAGATTTCAGATTTCAGTATCCGCGGACGTGTCAGAGATAGACTGCAACACATCCGAGCATAGGAAAAGTCTTTTTTGCAAATGAATCTAGCCCTTATTCAAAAATAAATTCCTTCACATTAGCTGTCAAAATGCTATGGCAAAATAAAATGCACCATGATAGTCAACAATAACACTTACAAAGGAAAGAATGCATTTGAGTTTTAAGGGCCATCATGGTACCTTGCCTGGGAACTGCTTCAGGCTCTTACAATAACATGCAAAATTTGGACAGTTCATTTTTTATGTGGGAAAATTTACAGAATTATTTGAAATGGCAAAGCAGAAAGAACAGGTAATCTGAGTAGATAATCTTTAGACTGCTCTGTGATTCTCATGCAAATCTAGCCAGTTATTTAATAAAATTGTATTTTGATACAGGATGCTGTGTTCCGTTCTCCAAGCATTTATTCCTTTCATTACTAAAAATGCAATTTTACACACAAAAATTGGATTACGTTTCTGGTAGGAGCAGAATTACATAAAAACTATCAAAATAATAAACTGTGTTATAAAAGTAACCCAAAGTTTATTGCAAATTTACATTTTGTTGTCTTTTGCAACATAAGTGAAGAACACACATACGGAAACACTTCTGAGTTCCATTCCTGAAATCTGAAATGACCACCCCACTCACTGAACACATGATCAATCCTTTTCAATGACCAGTTTTCATAGTCTTTGGAATCAGGCACTTGGGAAATAAACCACAAGAGTTTTCATTAATTAAACGGAGCTTTTCACTGAAGTGAAGCCAGGTGGCAATAGCTTTCCTACAGATCAATCTCTTAATAAATGTCAAAGGAATCCTTAAAAGGGCCATATTTCAAACATGCACTAAAGAAAGCTGTGTTACTCAGGGTTAAAAATATTGATACCTCAATATACAAAGACAGCATGCTTAGTAACGCAAAGAAATGTTTCTGAAGATTTTTTAGCTTGATTTAGCAAGTCTATACAGAACACACAATTCCTGTAGAATTTATGCATTGACACTTATACACACCTTACGGCCCTTTTAACATCTCTTCTAGGGAAGTTCATAAAATCTGATGCAAAAATCATTAATTAATTAAATACAATTTCTGTAATTTTAGAGTTTTAAGCGTTCTGTATTTATACTACTTCATTCGTAACACCTAGATAATATGATAGCTCACATTTCTCTCTTTAACTGATTATTATAATCAACTCAGTTATTTAATTCAAAATAATTAAAGAAATTCCTGGGAAACATCTGTCTTCTGTCACAGACTGTCAGACAGGAAGGTGTCAGTAACAGGTAAGGTATTTCACAATGGCAAATTGCTCTACTGATCCTGAAAATATTCATCTCTAACATTGCTTTAACTCATACATTTTTCACTTCATATGTTTAGAGTTGTGCTATTGTTTATGATTGATTTACTTTGAATCACTCATCCAAAAGCATGAAATTTAACTGGAACTTTAAATGGTGCTATACAGGTAAGAGAGGTAAAACTGCAAACCTAGTAATCTTTTGGTCAAAGACAAAATAAGCAACACAGTAGTTCATGCTTATGCCAGGCACTAGTTTTACACAAACATGAGCTTTCTTATCTTTCGCTCCCTCTCCAAAAGGCAACCCACATACAAAAAACTCAGTGTAAGAGGAAGAAAGACTGGTAAAGATCATAGCGTAATGGGGTAAAAGAGTTTTTCTGAGTGTGGTGAGAAAGCTATGTCAAAATTCCATCTCCAAAAGAGATTCAAATGGTCTTTCTGTAACTAGTTTCTAATGTAATTCAGGTGTTCATGTTTTCTATCTAGCCAAAGCCTGTTGCCAAGCAGTTTATGGCTACAGGTGAGGTTGGCCAGGTAATAGAAGCATCAGATTTGGAGGCAACTAGCTCAGCAGGGCATCCATTCCTCAGCAAGCCCAGGCAAGACAATAGACAAAAGGGAGGCTAGGGCAATGGCATGGACTGTAAGTGGGAATTGATCAGCTACCTGCCAAAGTTTAGGTAACTTACCACCAAACTTGATATCAGGAACCACTTGCCAAAGTCGGGGCTAACTTGGAAAAGGAAATACTTTTTTGTGATGATCATTACAATGTAAAAGTCTCCATTTAAAATTAACTCAAGTTTTAAAATATTAAAAGAGCTGAACTGTTTCAGTGACTAGAAACATGGCGACACTTTGAAACAATTCTAACCCTCAATAAGCCTTGGGAAAACTAAGGGATGATATTAGAAATGATTAATAAGGCAATAATGGGAAAATCCTATGAAAACCATTGCATTCACTCTCTCAGATTGTTCACCTAGATTCTGAAAACAAAGAAAGAGCAAAAAGAACAGTAAAGACAAAAAGTCACAACACAATATCTTTACCTGCTGGAAAAGAAAATACTTTCTCAAGTTTCACCTGACTTGCTTGAAAAATATTTACCTTCGGCTACTTCATAAGCCACTTCGGCTATTCTTTACAAATTAAGCAGAGTTCATACCCTCCCCAGTCAAAATTCCTTCCTCCATCCCAAATTCCTCTGCTACCTAAAACTGCCACAGCTCCAAGCACATCAGCACCTCTATCTACTGCTTCTCACATGAAAAACACTCCCAAAATGAGAGTCCTCTTGACATCCCCCGGCCTGGGGCAAAATCCCATGATTTTCCTACCGCAGACAAGACCTCAGAGTACAGTCCATGCACATAATATAACTACTCCACCCGCTCAACTCAGTTTGACATTTTCCCTTTGGGAGCAAGCTTCATCATAATAGTATAAACAAAGCTTGACTGTTAAAACGTGTTGTAAAAGCTTATACACTTATTCATGCAGATCTAGGTTTCCTGTTCTCCACAGACTTTGCTCTTTCCAGTTTCTGAAATTTGAGCTCACTGTAGCTCAAAACTCTACCCCTCTCATGAAAAACCTTGCCACCTCTTTTGTCCAGCCATTTTCTCCTGCATCCTTTGAACTCATGCGATCCAATTTGGATGGCTCACCAGAGGCTGCATGCACACGAATGTGCGGGTTTCTCCAGTATTCACAAGTCTTGGAGTCCTCATCTTCTCCTCAGTTGGCTTTGTGCTGGGGCTGGAAAATAGGCTCACCACTTCAAGATGCTTTCATGTCTATTTTCTAATGCCTTCCCACAAAAGCAGCACGTCTTGTTGATATGGGCTCCTTGCACAACGGAGAAGGCAACAACAGACAAGCTTATGGGATATACAAGTAACACACCCTTCACAATGACGCCACAAAACATGACTCGTACACTGTGATCTTAACCTACCTAATGCTGAACAGCTCCATCAGAGCAAAGTCCAGCCTCTAAGGAATAATCTCTGTTGAGACAGATGACATTGTGCCTGAGGCAGTCACTGATTATGCCATGTGCTCTGTTTTATTCTATGTATTCATATTTTCTTTGGTAATAAAGTATTATTAGTTAATAATTGGGACTATTTGGTTTAGCTTTAATCATGGACAAATAAAAAAAAGAACCATCTGACTTGCACACTCTGTGTCCCTCTATATGGGAAAAGGGTAAGGAAAAGGCCAGGGAAAAACAAACAAAGAAAATCCTTCTCATGTTAACATTCAATCTATGCATAACTAACAGGAATTGCTGATTGAACCAACGGCTGCAACCTGATTGACCTAATCACATTATAAACTACCCTTGCAAAAACTAATTTTGAGCACACTTCATGCTTGCTGATCCTCCTTCCTTTTTTTTCCATGGGAACTCTCTGTTTTGTACTTTCCTTCATGCTGCTTTGTTCTTAGAAAAGCTTGTGTCCTGCCTCCCCACAGCCTTCTAAACAAAAACACTCCAGGAACCCACTAATAGCCATTTTTGCTGACTTGCTCTGTTCCACAGTTTGCACAGTTACTGTGCTCTGAGTTTTCTAACAAAGGTACAAATCTTTAGAAACTACATGTATGTAAATGGTAGTCAAGAGTACCTGAACCTGCTTTAGTTAACAACCTCTACTAGACTCCTTAAAAATAATCCACATGCCTAGAGTGCTGCAAACCACAAACTACGAACCAGGATCTAGTACAGTACAGGAAGACAAACATCGCAGGAGCATCTAGCAAAGGCAGCTTTAGAAGAGCTTCTTGTACAAGATGGAAATTATTCTTTTTTTGGCAAAAGAAAGATTAACTGAGAAATGTCACAGGACCCAAAATTGTGATTTTAGGACAGATCCAATTCATAGTTATATGGAGGGAAGGGAGCAAGAGAGAAAATGTATTCTGTACAAGGTGAAACAAAAAAATTGGAAGAGTTAAATAGCCCCAAAGCAAAGTGTCTAATTTAAGGTCACAACTGAAACCTTCCATTCTCAGTTTGCTAAATAAACCCAGAACATTTCTATGGGGGATGAACTCAGATTTTTTTTTTAATGTCTCCCCATAGAATACAAGAGAAAACAGTAGTCTCTGGCCATTCCACTTCACAGGTTAGCACTATTCTTAACAGGTCCCAAACTCTAAAAAAGTCTCCAATGAAAGCCAAATGTTTTAAGACCAATATTCACTATTATGTAAATATATAGTATAATAATAATAGTATTTTCTATACTATTAATGACCATTTACACCCCCGTTTTCAAAATGCTGTATAATAACACAAAAATATAATCAATAAAAAGTTTTATGAACTTTTTTTTTTTTTTTTACAAATAAGCATAGCAACAGATCATATGAGAGAGACTGGAAATCTGAGTAATAAATACAGAATTTCATTGGGTCACTCTGAAAAGACCCTTGGAAAATCATTCAGATACTTTTTCAGAGTGACAAATAATCAGTATAGATAATACAAGGTGAAAGGCTTGGCTGCCGGAGTCCACAGGCTGTAATAGATACAACAGTAATATCTATAAAATACCTAATAAGCAAGGGCAGATAAACAGGAAGACAAGGCTAAAGAATAAATTGATAACAGTCCAAAATTACATACTTTTATTTGCAATCTCATTTTTATCTTTCCATTTGAGTTTGGCTTTTCCTAGAAAATAATGAAAACAAACTGGCTAACTCTGCTTTTCTTTCTCACTTTTTCATATCAGTATTCTTAAAAGGCAGCCAGTGTTTTAGCACAGAACAAAAAATCATGCTTTGACTTCTCTAAAATAGATTAACATATTTATTCTTCAGCACTCCTCTTTCATGCATCTTTTACACCTACAATCAGTTTCATAGCTTCCAGCAATGGTAACGCTAACATATTTAAAAAAAAAACAGATTACTTACTGAGCATTTGAAATACAACCACAATTTGATAGCTGATGGCGAAAACCTCCGTCCTTCTGACAGCCAGCCTTTAAATAACAGGATCTAATTTCCCCTTTAGAACATATAGAGAAAAGAAATCATTTATGTGATGTGATCATGTGTTTTAGACATAAAATTTATGGAAAATGTATATTAGTTCACAAATACTAATATGTAGATTTCATTTTAGAAGTTAAGCTTGTCCTAAAAAAACAGAAAGCAAATTAACCCTCAAACAATTGGAAACCTGGGATAAATAAAAACAGAAAGTATACAGAAAATCTGACTCCTTTTATCAGTGAAGAGTATGACATTGCGTGGGAGCAAAGAAAGGGAATCCTACTCAAACGGGGACTCAAAGAAACCAATTTTCTCCAGGCTTATGCACTCCACAGTCATTTAAAGGTATGTGTAATAAAGGAAAAGCCCATCCACCAATATAAGTTTACTGCAAAATGCAAAATTACTAGGGTTTTCCTTTCAGTTTGCAGAGGTGAGGCCAGGAAGAGCAAAGCAGTGAAAAATTCAGGAAGAAGTGCAGGCCACCTCTGCACACCCTGAGAACAGAGCATGTTGCCCTGCACCAGCTGCTCCTAGCCCCCCAGCACACCAGGAGATGCAGGGCTAGCAGGAAAGGGCAGAAAACACCTCTGGGGTCGTGGACATAGCTACCGCTGGACTCTTTCCATACTGCTTTTGAGGGCAGCTTTAAGGGAAATGAGGCTTTGGGGACTGCTGCCTTTCAGAGGTGTTTGGCCAGGAGCTCACAGGGCAGTACATGGAGTTCAAACAAACTACCACAGCTTCAGCCTCTAGTAATAGCCATGGAGCAGCTGCGTTCCAGGCACGGGCATTGAGAAAGTCTAGTTCACTCGTTAATTCTCCTGAGAGAGGTAGCAGACCATGACTCTGAATGAGAGGAACCCCAGTGTTACCAGAGACAGTTTTCAGTCTGAGCCAGCAACTCCTCACACTCAGCTGAAGAACACAGCAGTTTAAAACAGGAACACTTTGCCCAGCTATTCCAGGGCATAATCTCTCGTCAGGCAGAAAATGCCATGGGTTCTTCAGCAAAGACATGCCTAAAACGCATTCCTTAAAGATAATGTGTGGAAGATGCATCAGACTTCTGGCAGATATGGGACTGTTGCAAACCTCAGATGAGGGATGGTTCCTGTTGTATTTTGAACTCTTGGGTTATGTGTGATCCCAGTTGAAGCTGCTAAGCCATTTTCATTCATGTACACATGAAACACCATCAGTAACAGACAAGAACAGAAATATCTTTATAAGGAGTCTATGATTTATTTAGGAATTTCTTCACACATTGTAACTATTCCAGCTACAGAAACTCACCATTTTCATCTATGAACACATGCATTGCATCCACGGACAGCTCATCTTGTACAGATGCCTCGGGTCCACTTATTACTTGCAAGACAGAACTATCTTGCTGAGAAGTTACCCGGTAGATAATCTGCCTTTGCCTGTTGCCCTGGTAACTTGACACAAAAATGTTTCAAAACTACTATGAGGAACTTTTTTCTTGTTCTCAATAAGACAAAAAGAAAGAGAGGTTAATTAAAAGTTTATGTCATTTCTACTCAGTGAAACAAAACAGCTTACATCATATCTTTGAAGTACAAAATCGTAAAGTAAACTGGCCTTACAGTGCTGCAAATTTGGCAGGCTCTGGTAGCACCGGACTAGTACTAGCACGATCTTGGCTTTGTACATCTGATCTTTCCTGTTTAGGAAGTTGTTCACAGTGCTTTTCTGTTCCCACAATTTCTTCTTTTCTCTCTATCGTCTGGCTATCTGGAAAACAGGGCAGTGAAGTAGAGCCACTCTGCGCAGATGACCACCGGGAGTTTTGTTCATTAACATCAGAACAAGAACATTTTAAAGAGGAAAGCTAAACACTGCAACAATTAATCATTTTACAAAAACCATTAAAATGACGTCAGCAATATAATCATAGGATGATATACTACTGTATGATATACCTGTATGAGAAGGCATTCTGACTTAGAAAGGCTGTGTGAAAGGAAGAGACAATGGAGCAATGGATAAATGAGAGACAATTACGCTTTTCTGTTAGTCAGGGGAAAGTGATCCCTGTACTTTAACTTCCAGGAAGTTGCTTTGCTAGCTTGGTACAGACAGAGGAAAAGCAAAAAAACTGGTCCATTCCCCTGCTACTTCCACAAAAGTTCTAGCTTTCTAGAGCTCTAGTACAGGAGAGTAGGAAAGTGCTAATATCCCTGACCTATCCCCCTGAAACCTGTTTCAGGATAAAGGACAAACTGGCTATATGATTTCACAGTAGACTTCATGCTTGTAAAATACTGTAAAATTTACATGTACTGTAAAATACTATAGGTTTCAAAATAGGCATTACTGATTTGTGCTGTTTCTCATACTTTGAAAGCATCGGTTACAATATCCCACTGCACATGCATATCATTTACTTATGTAAATGATTTTCAACTGGTAGTCTCTTTTAGTTACTAACATTCATGTTGAATAGGAAATATTTGGCAATTTGGCTTTAACTCTAAGCTGAGAAAGTTACCTGTTAGGATTTGAAAGTATATCTAGAGCAGTGGTTTTATCACCACATAAGCAGCCACACAAGTTTATGCTTTAGAATGAGAAAAGATGGATTTTGTTGTGCCTGTTGAAAATGCTGCAGTGAGCCCATGTAGCTTCTTGCCCTTAGCGAGGCCTGTTGAAATGTAGTTACTCAGACTACTTGCACCCTGGCTGTTTAAACACCTTAGAAATGCAATCATCCTAACTTGCAGGCGTCGGGAAATAATGTTGTCATGGCTAAGACGGGCTAAGGATAAAACAGACTCCCTGCTCATACTGAGTCATCATGTCTTTAGTTAGGCCAACTGATATCACTGAAAAAAGCAGAAAAGCTTTTGGATGCAAAGAGAAGCTTCTACAAACAAACCTGCCCTTCATGAGTTAAGCCATTTCTCTGCCAGCCTCAATTCACAGGACATACCCCTCTAACATCCTGAAATCCCAGACACTCGCACAAACGCCTTGGCCACACAGCCAGAGCCGCATAACCAGTGTGCACTGTAGGCACTCGCACTTATTTTTTGGAAAAAAAAAAAAAAGTTTAGTGAAAAAAAATCGACTTTGGGAAAAAAAGTTTTTGAAAAAATCATCTCCCCAAAATATACAAGAAGAATTTTAATTGGGTCATGGCATCTTGTCCCAGCAGGTCTCACACTAACATAAAGTGCAACAAGCAGCAGCAAAGTTGAAGAACCTCATGAGGACCACACACTCTAACCAGATGTCTAACAAACCAGAGCACCAGAAGCAAGAGAAGATGGGCAGTAAAGGCACTGTGCAACCCTTGTCTGAAACAGTGGCCTTCCTCCTGCTTCTGTGAGAAGGAATCTCTCCACAACCCTGGCAATGTTCTCAGTCCCTTGCAGATGACAATTTGCAGATGACAATCTGCAGATAACAATCATGGATTTCTGCAGATGACAATCATGGATTTTGATTTCTTCTGCAATAATAATCGTAAGTTTGTTCAAGGGAAATATTCTCCATCGTGTTATACGCAGAGACAAAATTCTATAGATGCTCCAGATCTACCCTCTCCTACTTAAGAAGCATGTAAGTGGGTGATGTTTTTCTTCTTTCCTAATTAAAATTTTTAACTCCATTTAAAGCAGAAACTCTGCCTTATTTAACTGTGGCATTACTGAAGCATCCCCATAATCATGTAACTACCCGAAGGAGGTTTACCTGAAAAAGCTGTAGACACCTAATCATAATCATCATCTTAAGGACTTGAGCTGTTTAAGCACTAGAATGATTGATAGTGATCAGAAATTTTTATTTTAATAATCTAATTGGTCGCCTATTGCCTAAAACTGGCTCTAGGGTTGGAACAATTAAAAAGATTTTTTAGTGTGATTTAGTGGCTTTAAAAAAAGTCTCTCTCTTCCACTCCAAACCGCAAGCCTTTCAGACTTCTTTCCCCTGCAGTGGTAAAGAGTCATAATAATAATAACAGTATACAGAGTCCTGCTTTTTACAGGTTTCACATGCCAATCAGACAACATAATGGCAATGAGTACTTCCCGCGCTGCAGATAGGCCACGAAGGATTTGCGATGAGTTTTCCTGCATCTTGCTCATTTTCTTCTAAGTGGAATGGAGATAGAAGTGTCTAGACTGGGAGCACTCTGTCAGGGTACATAATGAGCTCTACATCAGCAAAACCCTCCTTGAATGAAAATTACGCTGGCAAAGCTCAGCTTTGAGTTCCTGGGAAGAAGCAAAGGACGAGGGAAGGCAGGTATGTTGGCACATCTGCACCTCCACAGTAGCCTCTGCAGAGCTACTAGTGAGGGTCACTGCTCCACGCACCGCTGATGCACACGCAGCTGGCCTCGAGCACAAGCCTCACGCGCAGACTTGGGCTTAGTGACTAACTTGGTAATTTATCTGGGAATTACACATTTCAGACTGAAATCTGTTTGGCGAAACTATCCAAAGTCACGGCTAAACCAGGCTTGGGAAGGACGATCTGGAAGAGCCCTGCAGAAAACAAAAGCTTGGTTTCTAAACCCTTTTCCTATTTTGCTTAAGCATAAAATATACCACTTAATCTAGTAAATTTCCTATATGGGAATAGAAGGCTTCCCTGTAAACATTTTGAGCTTGACCTCCTCTAAAAGCATAGTGATATGAACTAGGACAAAACATACCATAACATACCTTTGGTCCACAAGAGGACAAGGCTGAAAGAGGTTTTACAGTTTAAATGAAGCAGCCTTTGCACACACAATCATCACAATGCTAGCAGCTAGTTATCCTAACTTCAAAGTTACCATATTTTATTAATTATAATGAAATTTTATTGAACTGTGACATTTCTCTAAGTCTTTTCTATTTCACGCTCTTTCTCCAGAGCCTGCCAGATTTTTCCCTGAGGAAAATGTACATACATTCCCTGTATGTACATATCATTTCCCCAGTCTCCACAACTCACTCTTGCAAGGTAAAATGCCACTGTTGCCACCATTTCAAAGGCCATCTGGTTTGAAATCTGGTCAAGCAGAATTGAGCTCATTAAGCCTGAGTCTCTTCTGTTCTTTAATTGCCTGTTGCAGAATCTACTCTTTCCACAAAACTTGGTTCCTAAATAAAAAGATTCTTTTTAAAATATATTTGTTGCTTGTTTGGTTGCAGACACAACTGATTTCAAATCTCTTTACATTTTTGTTACATGACAAAATGAAACCTCACATGAAACAGCAACTTTAAGAGGTATGAACTGTCTCATTCATATTTCTAGGGAATATAGGACCACAAAACTCTCAGTGTTTTAATTGACAGTCTTAACCCTTTACACACTGATTGTTTCAGCAGAAATGTCTAACTTAAATACTTTATCCACAGTCCAAAATTGTGTACTATTCCTCAAATCATTAAAAGGAAAAGCTGACATTGCTGAAGACAGCAGCCCAGGACACCTGACACAGAGCTGAAGCTGCTGTAGAAGCTCAGCACGGGCACTGACGAAGCACCTTGGAGCTGAACCTGGCTGCAACAGGACAGGGAGACTTGAACACAGAAGTGACTTGCTCAAAATAATCTATTTAGGCCCTGGAAACAAAATCAAGGTTTCTGAGGTCACAGGTAAGTAGTCTAATCATTAAACTTGTCAGAATACAAAACCCTGAACCTTGATACATACAGCACCAGATGCAGAGATCTGAGTTTTTCATCCCCTTTTTCCTCCAGCCAGAGCGGGTCATCAAATGCCACATGGGTCCCCTCTGGTGGGTGGAGAGAGAGGAGACAGGACCCTCAGCAGGGTTTTGTGCTGAAGGTGCTATTTGCTTAGCAGCAAACTCCCCTGCTGCTGCCTCACACCATGGCTGTTATTTGGATAGGTGACTCAATGCACAAGACCCCTCTCCTTCATTGCTGTATGACAAGCTCTCTTTCTTCCATCTGGGGAGGGGGAAGAAGAATCTAAAAATACCCATCCAAGTATGTTTTAGCTTTTTATAGGAAAAGGATAATTGCCCAGGATCCAGAAGAACTCACTCAAGGTTGCGGTTTGTGCACTGCCCAGAATGATGAGTACCTTTTCTAAAAAGAGCCTGCAAAACATCTAAATTCAGGCCAAGCTGTTCTGGTGCCTGTTCTCCCGTGCAGGTCCCCAGCACTCCCACGGCTGGTTTTGCTCCCCGGGTGATAACATTATCTGTCCTAGATTCCAAGTCAACTGTGTCAGAGGAGACAGCACACGAGCCTTTGCCCTGCATAAATCTGAGGTATCACAGCTATTACTCAGCTGCAGATATGTCAGAGAATCCAGAAAACACAGCAATAAGCCTGGCTTTCTCTATGCATCTCTGGCTGAATAAAATTCGCAGTTGCACTTTGACAGGCTTTCATTACGTGGGCAGTGAGTTTGATTCAAAACTGGTCTGCAAGTCATTTTTAGCAATGGTGTCTTTCTCAATGGTACTTTCTCACAATTCAAAAGTGACGGGGTGGCGACAGAACAGCTCTTAGACAGCTTTTTTATGTACCATATTTTAACACATTAAATCTGGCATCCCTGGTGGGGTTAAGCAAGGCTTTAATTTCCTTGTATTGCACTTTGCTGTGCTGTCTACTGGCAAATTTGGGCTTTTGCGGTCAAGACAACCTACCTTGTGCTTCCACACAATTCACAAGCGTGTGAAGTAATCAGCTCTGACATTCACTCACTTTCCAGCCTCTTCTGATTAGCAAGTTTCGCTGCCTTCTCCAAATTACACAGAACAGCAGCTTTCTTACAGGCACCTCTGAACATTTAGCTTTCCAGGAATTTGCCAAGTTTCTCAGATTTCCTAGGATACGCCCCTGTGCAGGGCACTTCATGCTCATTTGGACCAGACACCTATTATTAGCCTTTGCCAATTAAGTGGTTTGCAAGGTTAAAAGAACAAGAAACAAACACAAACAACCACCAGCCTCAAAACCCTTGGCACAACCTTGACTTAGCTTATATTCCCCACATACACACCCAAGCTTTTTTTTTTTTGAACTCCCACTTTAATGTGGGAATAATATTTATTCAGATTTGTTCTAAAATGCTATTGTGTTAAAGCAGATTTGTAATTGCAAGACCGTAAACAAATTAGAGGTTTTTCTCATTCCTAAAATTAAGGCCTACTTTAGGGAAGCAGCCAGTAATGACAGTAATTTATTTTAGCAAGCAGCACATTCTGACTTGACTGGAAAATTAAGTCTACTTGCTTTTAAAAATAACTGCCTTTGAACTACCTCTCTCCAGCTTAAAAAAAGTTCCAGTTCAATCCCCTTTTTCCCACAGCACCAGAAGGATGAGCTCTAGGAGACACCAGGCAGCAACAGAAGCCTCAGCTTCTGTTCACGTTCTTGAATGCTTCAGTTTTCCTGGCCCAGCTCCTTTCCTGGGACAACATCCCTGGATCAGCATCAGCTCAGCCCACCCTAGAAACAAGCAGGAAAGCTCAACTATGTCCACATGCAGCTTTACTGCACTAGTCATAGAGACTGAAGAATAGAAATTCAGTCTTGGTCACTTAAAGTAGCAGATTGGTTGGAGGAAAGAACTGGAATCCTCCTATTTCCTGAGGACCAAGGATTTGGGTAAAAAGAATTGGGTTTGCTAAATCTACAGCCTAATGGCTACACACACATTAAAGATATCAGGCGGGCAGTGTGCGTGTGTGTGTGTGTGTGTGTGTGTGGAGTCTATGATTTCATTTGATTTATTCTGATCACTTGTTCCCTTTTCTCTACGTAGTTAGTCTTCCGCATTCACACAGGGACTTGTCTGAAACCCGCTTATAGATTAGCTACACTTTTTTTTATTTACCTCTGCAATTTTATCAGTTCAGTTAGGCACATATCTTTTTCAGCTAATTCACATCACATAGAAGTTGAGGTCCGGCAAAAATACTCTTTTTGTTATGGTCAAGGAGCAGCAAAGACCCTCCATGCACTTGCCACAACCCTTGCTCAGTTGTGCAGGGAGGGCCGGGAGGCAGCTCTTTCCACAGGGCACGGGGCCCATGGAAAGGGGCTCTGTCTGGGTGCTGCAAGGGCAGCTGCTCAGTATGGGCACACAGCACAGCCTGGAGCCAGGCACATGGACAAACTAGAGAGAGCACAGCAAGAAACTGGTCTGCAGAACAACCGGCCTGAGGAGCAGCGACGGGCAGGACTAGAGTGACAGATCAGAAGGGAGGCAGGAAGCCTAGGAGAAGCGCAATGAGGCTAGGGCAGGGAGAGGAGGAGAAGTAGAGGAGAACTGAAAACAAACTGTGGGGAAGCTAAAGAGAACGGAAAAAGACTAGAGAAGCAACAGTGTGGGCTGCTAGGGGAAGACAAGAGAGAAGTAATATGAAAGTAATGCAAGTAGAGAAGTAAGTAGCACAGGAGAGAATTAGTGTGGCTACATAGAAAAGGGAAAAACAGAAGAGAAGTCACAAAACTAGAAATATAACATTGAAGGAAAACTAAAAATTAGTGAAAGATGGAGCAAGACAACATTTGATGAGACATGTAGTACATTGGTACAAATGTACTACATTTGATGAGACAGTTTGGAACAAATAGAATTAGAAAAGGAAGAGCGAAAGGCAAATGGAATCCATAGGAAAACAAAATCTATTAGGAAGACAAATATATGTACCTAGTTTTTCTTAATAAGGAAAAACGTGCTTTTTTAAAAAAAAAGGCAACAAATTTTGAAGTTGATAGTGGGGGGGTTTTGTTTGTTTTGGTTTTTTGTGCAATGAGAGACTCTAGAGGTAGCCAGAGAAGAACAGCTTCCCTAGAGCCTATCCCTGAAAAAGGATATGATTCTAAAACAAGAGTGAAGCAGTTCTGCTGAGCTCCACTAAGCTCATCATGATCAATGGAAAACAGGGTATTTAGATTCCTTCCTCTTAAGTTCTTTCAGAATATATGTTAAAAAGGAACAACTTATTATTAGAACCTAAGGTAAAGAGATAAAATTTTGGAGAAGAGGAAGAAGTGAGTTGCGGTATTTGACTTTAAACCACATCTTCTGCATCAATACGTGGCAAGTTCTCTGGGATTCCATACACCCTGTATATGTTATCTCCTATCTTAACGGACAGTCCTGACCATCTAGAGCTGATAAAGCAATTACAAACAATATTCCTTAATAACAGGAAGGAGGCACAGGGGAAGAGAATTAGTAAAGGTGACAGCAAGAACAATGCAAATTAGAGCAAGCCTATCTATAGAAGTGTTATGAATTGCAGTGCATATGTTAAAATTAAAATACTCGCTCGAGATTTTCTCATATGGTAAAGTCCTTTCAGCTAAATGGAATCTTACAAGAAAAGATACCATTTCACCTTAAAATACTGTAGGCCTTCCCTGAAAATCACCCTCAACCTTTCAAGTTCTCCCCTTGGAAAGTGCTCTGCTGCAAACAAGATTAAGTTGCCATAAATAATTAGCCCTGACTGGCTTATTTTAAGGGTTGTAAGTCACACATCGTACCTCCAGCAGGCGCGCTTTCTTTCGTGTTCTCCATTTTGACAGTGGATTGATTGGATGCCTTCATTTTTGAGGTATTAATGGACTCCAAAAGGGAGACAAACTCTAGAAAGTTAGATTCATTGGGCATCTGCCCTTCTTTAGCTTCCAGATCAGATTTAGAAGTTGGTAAGGTCTTTTCTTTGTCAGTTACCTCTATGAAATTCTTACTTAAAAGCACATCTGTCCCACTGTCAACACTGAGCACCCGAATGTGCCTCTTCTCATGTGCAGTTCTACAGGACTGTGGATCTAGGTTCTGTTGATCCTCTTTAGAATCCAAAGCCATGACATGCACATTTTCAGAAGCATTCTCCTCCTTTGGATCTGAATGGGTGTTAGTTTCTAAAGGAGAATTTGCTGGATTGCTGTGTTCCTTCTCTGCGTTGTCTGGATCACCAGATTCATAGCCAGAACATTGGTTGGATGAGAGCTCTGCCTTTAAGGCTTCTGGAGTTCTTTCACTTCCGCTGACTTCCGGACAGGTCTTACCTTTACTGTCATCAGACAAATCAAATGTTATAACAGGAATTCTGAGCTGTTCATTAGCTTGTTGGATCTGCTGATCTACTGTAATTATGCTAGAGCTTGATCTCTCAGTACCTAGAGCCCTTAGCTGGACAGAGCCTGCTATGTCACTGAGGGTATCTGGTGCACTACTCATGGTGATAACAATTTTAATGGGCTCACATAGTTGGTCTCCAGGAAGAGAGTTGTCAACAACAGCAACAGCAGTCTCACTGTCTGAACAGTCAAGGTCCTCGTTAGTATTATCAGCAATACACAAACTTTCAAGACGGTCGGGATTTCTGGTTGCAATGGCACTGCAATGTGGACAGCTACTAGTAAAGCTTGCCTGGGGTGATCCATCTGGCAACTTCTCTCTTTTGTAACTTTTTGGATTACTCAGGTGGTCTGAAATAACTGAACTTTCACTGTCCCATGGCTCCAAAGAAACTCCAGTCCTTAAAATGTCACCCTGTGATGGAGAAACATTGGAGAAATTTTTAACTACATCCCTGTCCACAAGAATATCTTGTGATCCATGCCGTCCAGATGACTGTCCCTTCTCTCCTTTTTCATTTATTCCATTACCAGGAAGTGTTTCCATAGCAGATGGTTTTGCCACTATTGCTGATGTGGTGGAACCTGAAGCAGAGGCTGTAGAAACAGGTAATATATCTGCTTTGGTACAGGGTGAGGTAGATGAAATTGGTAGTGCAGTCTGGTCCTGCAATACTGTAATCCCTAACAAAGACATACAGGAATTAGGCCTCAGAAATGGGAACACTGTGTACTATTGAGCGACAACCTTTAGTTAGCAAAAACTGTTAAGAGAGCAGAGCAAAGAAAGCACAAGCAAAGTAGATGATTGCAGTAAATCAAAAGCCAGTATCTTAAGGGTTAGCTAAAATACTATGCAAACAAGCAGAGTAATTAATAATTAGTAGCACTAATACTGCTTTAGATGAGAATAACCATTCTGATAGTTATACAAGACATTTTATTGTGACATAAATAGGAATTAATGTCTCATGTGAAGTTGTGTGCATATTGTAAATCATACTGAGAAGATCCTGAGATTACAGTGGTGTTCACATGTATGAAAGCTGCTGTTCTAGCCTTTACCTAGACCTTTGAGGTGAGGACAGCTTTAGCTTCAGGTCTATTTAAATTAAATAATCAGAATAACCACTTCCACAAGGAAGAGTGAAAAAAAAACAACAACAACAAAAAAAAACAGAATTATTCTTACTTAGGGATAGAAGAAAAAAAAGTAAGACAAGGCAGCAATAGTTATTCATATTACCTAGTGCAATACCTAAATGGTTCCACTGGATATAGTGATCAACGTTCACAAAACAGAAAAATCATGAAATATGCTGAGACACCTTGATGACTAGAACTGTAGGCAGAGCATGTTTAGATGGAAATATCCATGCTAATGAGCTAAGAGATGATATTTAAGGGCTTTAAGATGCAAGCTGAGCAGTAGCTTCCCATTTCAACGCCTCCCAGAGGGCACAGAGCTTCCCTAAAACGTGGGACAAAAGCTTCTTCCATCTCCTCATATCAAAACAGGGATACTGTTTCCAAACTTACCAAAAAAATGTGGCGCAAAGAGCTTGGCCGGCAGCTGAGAAAACTTGCTCTGTTAGAATTCCCTTGAGACTGTTTTCTGGCGCTTTTTCATAAAGCTCCTAACACGGGCTATGACAGAACCTGCCGTAGTCTCATGTGCCCCCACCCCTTTTTTTTGTGGCAAACAATGATTAAACAAGTTTGAAAGCATTTATAAAGCCTTCAAAATACCTTTGAGATCTTCAATAGTTTCACGTGTTGGCAGCTCCTAAAAAATAAGAAACCACACAAAATTAGTATGAGTTTGTATTAAATACTTTCAGAAAAAAAGTATTCAGTGCAATTGTCATCTAATCAGAGGTTAATTATAATATTGGTAAGTTGCTAAACATGACTGAAATTTAGACATGTACCTTGCACAAAATGCAAAAAGGGAGGAAAGAAAAGAAAGGGAAGTAGGAGGTACACAGATGATTATTGAACAATCATGCTCCAAACTGCATCACTGCAATTCAATTTGTGATGCTTGGAGAGAGGCGGCGGGGGGGAATATTTTATAAAATACTTTGCAATTGCTAATCCAGATGTTTTCATGCATTCATCTATTTCCCTTTTCCAACTATGTTTCCAAACTACTAAAATAGAGTGTTTTCTCCAACACTTGGTAGCAATTTTTCAACAAAACACTACAGGGGAAAACCATTAAACTATCTTTAAAATCATCTGTCTCGCAAGGAAGCTCCTGAAGTCCAACTCTCTCCCCTATTCTGCCCACATTCATTCATATATACACACAGACACACACCTCCACACACAAAGTAGAGGTTCATCGGGGCTGTGTCCAGTAGAGCATTGGATATGTCCAAGGATGGAAATTCTACAGCATGTCCAGACAACTTCTTCCAGCATCTAATCACCCTCATGGTAAAAAGAATTCTTTAAAGCCAAATGAGGTTTTCTGTGTTCCAACTTGTCTCCTTTACTTCTTGCTCTGTCACAGTTCACCTGAGAGGAGTCTGCTCAGTCTTGTCTATACCTTTCCACTAGGTAGCTGGAGACAGCAGTAAACTCTTTTAGCTTTATAAGACTAAAACATTTCAACATCCTGCTCTCATTCATCATATACCCCTTTCCCTAGTCTTCTTGGTGGCTTTTGCTGGTTTCACCCCAGCCTGTCAGCGTCCATCGGTGTCTGTCTTGCACTAAAGAGCCCAAACCTAGACACAATACTCCAGATGGATAGTTCAGCACTCCAAACTGAACAGCCCAGACTTATAGGTTGAAAAAGAATTTATTGAGAAAAATTAACATGCCATTTCCTCTCCTCTGTCTGGCAGGCACAAAAAGGAAATAATAAGCATCTCCTGCAAACTCATGGCATTGTGCTGGCAGCAAGGGAAGAAGATTAGGTTTGACTAGACCTGATCTATACATTTGGAAATGGGAAATTGGAACAAGATCCAATTTGCAGAGACAGACTGGACAAAAACCAGAATATTGGAAAGACTGAAACAGAAACAAGGTGAGAAATATTTTACCTGATAAAAGAAAGCTGTTAATGTCTGTGAATCATACAGATGCTACAAAAAGGTAAAAACACTCTAGAAAATGAGGAAATAATTTGATTCAGACCAGGGTTTAAATAGTTTGCAGCAAATAGGGAGACAAAGGAATAAGGGAAGGAATGAAGACAATAAAAGATTTAAAAGCTACTTATTCAGAGATCACTAACCATCCTCTGCACTGAATGAGGCAGGAGTCCTGTAGAAAAAAAATAGCATGGGATCACATAATTAAAGATTTTATCACAATATACATGGGGATCAGCTGAAGATAACACAGTGTTCGTTCTCTTAATTTCTGAATATTTGACTTTTCAGACCTGTCATGACTATTTCTTACTATTTCTTTGTTAGTACAACATGTATGTACATGACCTTCATCACTTCGCTTTACTGATTTAGGAAGCATGACTAACAGCTTGGAAAGCATCTATGTTTTAACCTCAGGTAGGCATCTTCTGCATATAAATCACAATGTGTAATGAGTTGTATAACTGCTGAAGAGATGTGCTGGATTTGTTTCATGAACCTAAATCTAGTGACCCAAAAGGAAGTTATTAACGTGCCAGGAGGAGCTGGCTTCCCCAGCGGTGACGAGATGCTCTGATGGCAGTAGCCACTGCGGACATTCCCTTCTTCCAGCATGTGCAAAGCCCTCCCTTCTCTGAGAGCAGCCGTGAACACAAGGTGCTCTTGGCAAGATTTACAAAGGCCACGGGGCATCCACAGAGCGGACAGGCCACTCCAGAGGTTTCCAGATTTATCTACAACTTTGCAAACCCAAGCCTCTGGGACAGGGCTAAGCTCAACCAACACCGGGCTGTGTCAAAAGTACCTCCAGGGAACCACTGCCTGCTACTTAGGGGCAAATACTTTATTACTTGAAGTAATAAGTACTTGACTATACAAAACTCCACATGGTAAGTGGTAGACTGCACAACAGGAAGATAAAACAACCAAAGAGGCATACTAACCATTGCTCCACAGGAGTTCTGCGAGTGGAAAGCCTGTGCTCTTGAACTGCTGTCACTTGTTGGAGTAGAGTCATTTTGGTTAGTCTCACCAATTACACCATTATCCCCTGTGTTATTGCTGAAACGGGGGGAAAAAAAAAGGAGGCAAATAATCATAATTTTTAAACAAAAAAAAAATAATGTTGCTAACCACAGAGGAACACAGGGAGTCTGTGGGGAACCTGAAGAGTAACAACAGGATGGAAATTAACAGGACAGTGTGCTCAAGTGAGAGCATGTTTCTTCGGTTCCATTTCTAAAATAACAATGCTGAAAAATACTATAATCTCTTTTGCAATTTATCCCTTTCAAAGAGATCTTCCTAACTTTTAACTTGTTTAAAGTGATTCTGGTGTTCTAGGAAGTAAGACATTGCTATAAGAAATAAAATGACATCTCTTCGGACAGATGAAATTTAACAACGGATATACTAGAGATAGCTTGAAGTTATAAGCATCACTTCCTTTACGGATGCATTCACTTCTCTGCACTACTTCTCTCTATATTTCTATTTTTTTCAATGGATAGAGACAAATATTTTTGAACCAAATTTATTTATGAGAAGAAACACATTTCCTGCTTCTCAGGTGTAATACAACAAATAATTAGTTCAAAAAAATAACCACTAGGACAAAATATTATAAAACAATATGTTGTTTAAACCTGCTATGCATTATGAGCATTTAAAAAATATTAAAGGCATGTATAAACTATAAGATTATTCACTTGTAAATCCAAATCATTTTCCCACATTTTTTTTCTGTACTTAAATGGCTTCAAAAACTTCAAGCAACTTGGCCACCACCAGAGTTTAAAAGCTTCCGTTGTCTACCAAATTAAGTAAAGTTTTCTTTATTTGCTGATCAGAGGCTGAAAAAATAAGATTTCTTTCTAGGACTTTGTAAGAGGAATATGTTAGGGGATTTAGCATGCAAGTTTAAGGGATAGCTCCACTCCTTCGTCACAACACAGGCATAATGAAAGTTTGCATTTTTTTTTCAGTAGCCAATGTGCAAGAAAACACCGAGGTTCTGTTTAATATCAGCAAATAATAGATGGACCTCTTAAATTATTTTCTCAGCTATCTGTAAATAGGAAATAGGTTTGCAAGTTGGTGATACAGAGGAGTAGCAATGTCACTGCAAGGAGTATAGCACAGACACATATGCAAAGACACAAGAAAATAGCGTTGCTGAATACAGATAAGCTTTGTAATTGGTAGCTTTCATAGCCTTGGCAATAGCAGAGCTCTCAGTAGGAACTGCAAATGCACTAAAGCAGGAAAGTAAATTCACTCATATAGAGCTCTCTGTTGCTAAAGTCTGGCTGGCAGTCATAACAAACCCACTCAGTTTAAGCTTTGTTTGGATATTTCAGTGCTGGAGTCTTGGATGTACCTTATTTCAAAATTTTTCACATATGCCATAGTGTTTGGGAAGACTGAGAGCTGCTTGCTAGCTTCATTTGCTTCTGTGTAACTAAAGCTTGTAAAATCAGCAGGAGGTCACAGTTTATTTTATTTCATAGGTTTTCAGTAAACATAGAGAAATATTCGAAGCACACATAAATCTGGAAAAACTGAGTACTAATCTTTAGCCCAATGCTAATTTCCCTTTAGTGTTATCTCAGTCTGAAACTAGCCTTATTAATTTTGAGAGTTTATTTGCAGCATAAACTGCACTTGGCTCCTCACAGACTGAAAGGGCTTAAATAAATAAATAGGATCTCAGGCTTTTAAAGCCAGGGTATTAAAGCATTTTCTTGGCCATTACGTGCAGGTCACTTCCTTCCATCCTTCCTTCCTCCCAGTAGGTCAGCACTGTAGGGACTATCACAATGTTCCTGTAAGTCCCAAGTAATTACCCAAGGCTTTCTTAGAACTAGAATCCCCTGCAGTTAAGACACTGCATTACATAGAGAGATTTTAGGAACAACACAATCCTTTTACCATTATACATGTGAGATAACACATAGTCTTTAGAAAAGCTAAGCCACAGCACTTTGTAGACTTACATAACATTCTAGCATCTTAGAGAGACAAGTGCTTCCTTCTACCTTCTACCAAGCAGCTGCCTGGGAACTTGAATCTTGCTGAAGACTTCCTGGATCTTGATGGTGAAGGCCTCATCCTAAAAGGTCCTACCTCATTACATAACAGCCCAACACTTCATTCTTCCTGACGAAGATAGAGCTCTCCTCCCTGATTCTCAAATTTCTTTAGGCTAGAGGACAACAACAGGAAAAGCTTTTCCACCACTCCCTCAGCCCTTAGGCTTCCCTAGAATACTTCCTCTAGTGCTGCCCTGGGATCTTTTATCACCTCCCAGACAGGTGTCTTCATCAGGTCCATCTGGACTAGGCATGCTGGAGCCAGCAAACATAAAAACACTAGGCAGGTGTTAAGAAGTGCTGTTTCCTTACAATCAACAGGTTTCTGCTATGTAAAAGCATGGTGTAAACTTAACCTTTCTATAAAATGTATCAACATTGTGCAATGAAAACCTTACCTACGGTTTGAGGGCTGAACTGTGTTTCCTTTTGTGGCTGCTGTTTCTTTACATTGCATTCCATTTTTTCTTGAGATGTTTTGTTGAATTACTTCACCTTTATCAAACATAAGATGCAGCCGATAACTGATCACTTTTATTATTGTGAAGAAGGTTGTCACTGAGCTGCAGTATACAAAAACTGTGATGGTGGTTGGTGGGAAAGCCTGCAGAAAGGAATAATAAAGAAATCAATATAATAGTTCATTTTCACAGAATCACAGAATACTTAGGGTTAGAAGGCACCTCTAAAGATCATCTAGTTCAACCTCCCTGTTCAAGCAGAGACACCTAGAGCACATGGCACAGGGAAAGATGATTTTGAGAAGATGCAATTAAAATTTTTAAAGTCATTTTCAAAACACATGTAAAGCCAGACTCTTTCAATTCTTTCTAAAAAATTCATAATTGTTAATTTGCAGCTGTCTGTGATCAGTGTCTGCTGATCCATGACGAACACCAGATTTCTTAGTCATTAAAATGAATTATAGTTCAAATATAAGTTGTAAAGTCCTTTCAAAGTTATTCCTTCCTGTAAAGGGAGAATCATAGCAATGGATACTTGTGGTTATCTCTCAAGGGCCAAAGCTCTTACTATTATAGTCACAGAATGCCCTTATGTGCTGTTTCTATTCATTTGCAGGTTCACATCGCTTAGTTTCACGCTGATGTGGTTGGTTTCAAACAGTGTTACTATCTTCCTGCACAAACTGTAGCAGAGGCAAAAAGAAAGATTCCCAATGTTCAGAGCCTGCTGAAGGGCAACTAAAGTTGATTTTTAAGAAGAAAAACTTACTTTGGGCTCCAAATTTGTTATTTTAAATATCAGCCTTCCAACTTAAAAAGCATTTGGCTGTGAAAGATGACAAGTGCTTTTATCTTAGAGACCTTTTCAGTTTCAGAAATAAACCTACTCACTGTCTCTAGGTGAGGAATGGACATGAATTAGGCTTTCTTACTTCACTGCTAAAACAAGCACAGTGTTTATCTTGATGTTGATCTTATATCCACTTAGAAAAGTGGATTGCTCTTCTTTTGACTAAGGGAGACTGTATGCCTTCAAGATTTACACATCAAAATTTTCAGGCACATCCTTTTTTTAGGACTATTCTGATTCATACACCAAGAATCTATGGCATAATAGAGGAGAAACCATTTAGCATGTAGGCATTAGTAATGATACTTAATGAGAAATACATTTACTTTCTACAAGTAGAGGCTTAGTCTCTTGGAGTGCCTCATGGTACTGTGTATATAACCGAAATTAGGCATCTCCTTCGCAGTTCTTTACTGAAGCTGGACCACAAAGAGCATCAGTTTGCAAGACAATGCTCGGGATAGAAATTCTGGTGGATACGGTTGAAGCATTTTTGTTTTATAACTAATAAATGAGTAATGTATTTGCAAAAAAAAAAGTTGAAATTATGTTGGGTTTCACACAGAATGATAGCTAATTATCTGTAAGAATTTGTTCAAATGAGGGATTTGTTTGCTTTCTGGAGAAAGTGAACTAAATGCACTAAGTTTGGGGATTCATCAAAATGCACTAAAAAGCACAGACTGACCACTTGTTATTAAATTATGCCTCAGAATACATCATTATCCAGCATAAATGAGCCACTGGGAAAGAAGTGCTTGATAGGTGACACATTCAGGAATACTGTTAAGAGAGCACAAATGAATAGACTTACTCTAGCACAATCTATGTCAGTGTGGAGCAAACTACAAGGATACAAGTGACTATGGTTGGCATTCCCAGGTATGGACACATGAAAGCTATAAAATCTACTTGAGCTAAGCAGGAATTAGATTAGAGACCACTGAGAAATTACATGATAGATCCACTTTTGATATGTTATATTACAATTAGCCTAGTTTGCCATGGAAATTAGGCTTTATAGTCACACCATGTGAGTTTGTATCCCTCATCTATCTCCATTCCCTCTGCTGAATTACTTAACTCTGTGGCCACCTTCAGCTGACTTTGACAGAATACACCCTACTGGGGACAAGGCCACAGCAATGTCCTAAAGAGAGGGAACTGCATTAGAGAGAGGGACCCACACAGCAATCTTGCGTTTTGAAAGCCCCAGTCACAGGAAAAGCTTCTGCTGAGCTGCCATTATTAGAAAATAGAAAGAAACAGCCCCAAGCACAGACCCGTTAGAGAGCAGCCTCCACGAGACTGCACCAGTTTCTGTGGAGGCTGTAGCTCTAGCTTCCCTGGCCTTCAGCCCGTTAAAGGCTCGGCCATAATGTACTTGTTTTCCAGTTACTTCCATTGTTACACCCTGCACTGGAACATTTTGGGGTCCTATGCAGAAATACAGGTTTATGTGTTCCAGATGTGGCCTGATTTATGACTGTAAAGGCATCACAGCGCTGATGTGCCTGTGCTGGGAGGGCATTTGACTGACTGGGACTTCTGCTTGTCTAGAGATTCCAGGTGAATGGCCGAATTCTTCTTGCTATTTTTGCTAATATTATTCAGGCTGCACAAAGACAAAAGCTAACTTTGCATTATTTGAGTGTGTTCCTAATTCAATACATTTGATAGGGCAAAAATGATCAGTGTGATGATACAAGAGCACTGAACCACCACAGTGTTTCTAAACTTCTAGAAAGTTTCCACAGCAGCAGTCTGCAAAACAGTAAATTCAAGAAAGTTTCTGTCCAAAAAAAAATGGCAAAAGAAACTTGCACTAAACTGTTTTGGTGACTCATCAAAATGTGGATGTGCAGCTTGTCTTGCAGCTTGTCAAACAAGCTATAGTACAAACATTCCCAAAGTCATCTCTCCGCTTCAGTGATGTTCCACTGGGGCCAAATTCAGCCCAGGCACTTTTTATGACAAGCACTGCGATTTTCCTGCATAGAGTATCCAGGAACCCTCTGCTTTTTGGTGGAATAAGGTAACAAATTCCTAATCCATGATGAGGTTTGACAAAGCAAAGCTACAAGAGCTCTCATTACAATTTTGAAAGTTGATTTTAAGGACGTTTTTAATTGTACATTTGTTATCGAAAAGGGTAAATCAGATAGAAAGGAAGAGATGAAAATACAGATGGGCCTTTTCAGTAAAGGGGAAGTTAATAATGGGACTATTAGTAATAAAGCAAGCTGCGCTGACAATGTTATAGAAGGAAATCCTCAGTCCCCACAGCAGAAACAACTTGATACTCCAGGCTTCCTGACCCTACCCTGCCAGCGTGCTCCAGCTGTGCTGGTGGGAAATATCTCAAAACAGTTGGATGAATTTTGACATTTCATTGAAATCAAAATGTTTCAGAGCGACTTTGACAAAGGCTTGAGTAAGATGATCCAGTGCAAAACAATTTTTAATAGTATTCTATTTTGCTTTGGCTTTTACATTTCAAGGAATGCCAGTAATGGTTTTAGCAGAATCCAAAACTATCGGTATTAAGTGTGTGCATAATGTAAATATGATCCCAAATATTACCAAGTATAAAACACAAAAGAAAATCTTTAATTAAAATTCAGGTTCGAGAGGTAAGAATGAATCTAGCTTGCACAATATTTACACAGTCCAACCACTTAAAAGCAAGAAAGCAAATACTTAAGGATGTCACTACACTTGAGCAGCCAGCATAATAAATGAATTACTGCTACCAAGGGTAAAAAAATCCCATAGTGATACATTAGTTCAAGAAAACAGCTCCTGGTATTTAACCAGATGATTCATCAGAAAGTCAGCCAATCTGCAATAAAAGAAGTAAGTCCATCTGGATAAATTAAGATGAAGCACAAGATAAAGAAACCTAAGTTTAGTAGATAAGTCGGATCTTCTTTCCTTTCCTTTAAATAACTTCCACTGTTTGTCTTAGCTCTAACCTACAATCTTTGGACCCAGTGTTCTTTTTGTGCAATTCTGCATGCTTTCCTGCATGCTATTAATTTCTTAGATACTTCCCGCATGGAAATATATATTCTTCCTGATACATCCCTACTTATGCAAGTCAGCTTTTCTTCCATTTGATTTTTTTTACTGCACGTACCAGTCAGACAGTAAATTCGACAATATAGGACGCTGACTAGTGTATATAAGAAATAGACCTGGTTGATCAGAAGGCAACACTGATGTTTTGCTATCTTGGTTCAACTCTGTAAGCAATGCTTACAGGAATTCAGTGCATCCATGCCATAAAACGTGGAATGGCAACTGATTCTTAAAGATGCCGAAATTATGGCTCACAGAGGTTTCTGAGGATGTCATGAGTGCTCCCTGCTTTTGAAAAACAGGCCAATATCTGACCATTGGGGTCAGATACCTACTTAGGACTTTCTACCCAAAAAAAAAAAAAAAAAAAAAAAACTTTTATAAGTTGCTTAAGAGGAATCACCATAAAAAAAAGAATGGCTTTTTTTTTCCAGTAGAAGCACTATTAAGCAAACACTAAAGAATATACCAAGAGAGATATAATGACCCAGCAAACTGTATTTCTAAACTTCCCTAACACAGTAGGAAAACACACACAAAAATAGAGTAAAAGTTTCAAGCTTTCAAGAAAAAAAAATAATAGTAAAGTTTAGCAAACAAACTCTAGCTCTTAAAATGATATGTTTGCAGTGTTTAAATTTTAGAACAAAGGGAGCTGCATGACACAAAAAGCAATGTGACTCACCAGTGACATTCAGCAAGCATATTAATTATACACTGTTTGGGTTTTTCCACTGATTTACCCTTCTCAGAGGAAAGGGCTGGGGGACAAACCTGAAAATAGATGTCCCTAAAGGCAGATTTTGAGCAAAGGTTGATCGGGTCATTCGCTGTTGCTGCAGACGGGCATCACACACCTTCCTATGTGCTCTTATCCCACGGCATCAGCGGGACGGAGAGGTCAGGCCTCGGTCGGCCGCGCTGAGCCTATTTAGGTGGTCAAATATTGCAATTCACAACACAAAATCAGCAGGATGGAGAGGTCAGGCCCGGGAGCGCTGCACAGAGCCTCCTTATTTAGGGGGTCGACCCTGAGGTGCAATGGCCAGACCTAACGCTCCTGCCCGAGTGCTCAGTTTAACGGCTTGGTTTAGTGGCCCGGTTAAACACCCCCCTGCATCACACAGGGATGGAGGAAGCAGGGAGGGAGGCAGGGAGAGCCGCGGCGCGCCCCGCTGCCCCCCAGACCATCCGCGAAATGGCGCCTGCCCACCCGCCCGCCCCATGCCCGGCGGCGCCTCACCAGGTGCAGGGCCA
>NW_010581634.1:504580-528985 GCF_000705375.1 Tinamus guttatus
GGCCCGCAGGGACGTGGCCGGCGGCAGGTCGAGCAGCCGGGGTCCTGAGCGGGTGGTGAATTCGTCGCGCAAAAGTTGGGGGTTGCGGGAAACGCACGTGGAGCAAAGTTCTGCTGCTGCAGAGAGGAGACGCTTAAAGGCCAAGCGGGATGAAATCCTGTGCATGGGAGCAGTTGTGGATTTGTGAGACTCCTTCTCATGGCACTGACTTAGCATTGGCAAAGTTCACCCACTTAGTGAACACTGAGGCAGAAAAGAGAGTGGCTCAGGAACACTGAGACAGAAAAGAGAGTGGCTCAGGAACAGTGGGAACTCTTGTGCACTTGCTGGTTTTGCTTTCACCCTTTGGCATGGACAAAAGGCACCTGAAAGGGTGAAGGGGTTATGCTGTTAAGGCTTAATGAATCCTTGGTCCATCTGCTGGGTTTGATTCCAAAGTATCTAAAATGCTGGCAGTTGTGATGTTGGAAGGCTGCTTAGCTAGAATCTGGAGATGTTTGTGGCTTTCTGTCATATTGTGTTTTGAATGGGTGACCTGAACATAGAAACCAAGTCCGTATGTAAATATCTGGAGCCCTCTCTTCTCGCTTCCCTTTCTTTGTTTCAAATAGGCCACATATGCAGCAATATGTTCCTCTTCGTTTAGCTGGGGATCCTTCAGCCATCCGAAGGAAAAGTTTATTCAGGTTTCAGGTACTTTCTTTAAAAGACCTCTCCAGTGTGCCTCGAAGGTCATCATGCGTGGGTTGTTAAGGCAAGGCGCAGTCACGGGGCTGCTCCCGAGAATACTGTTTGTTTTATAAAGAGGCTTGACTCTGTGGTTTCAGTTGTAGCACAAGACGAAGATCTTGTGGCGCTTACCTCTGGGGCCTTGCATAAGGCATGACCAACATCTTCAGTCTGAGCCGGCTGTCAGGATGCCCTCCTCGTTTGCTGCTCTGTTCTGGTTTTGTTTCTGGGGAGGTCCCCGAGAGGGCATGAGGACAGAAAGCTGCAACGCATCTTGGTCTCTGCTCAGAGTTGAGGTGCTGTTAACTTAAGTATGAGAGTGGCTTTCCCTAGCTGGGAAGGGGTTGCAGTGCACTGGCCTTAATGGCAAAGTCCATATCTGAAAGGGATCTGTAATCCTATAGCTCGGAGTAGCACTTAGTTGGTGGCCATAATGCGCTGATCTCATTGTAATCTGTGCCGATGTAGATAATGGCAGAGGGTGCTATAATATATGCTTTTAAGCATAACATCAGCATACGTGCCTATTCATTATTTTCATTATCATTCAGTTGCACACTTGCTTAAACTTAGCCGTTTAGTTGTCACCATGCATCTTAATCATAGTGCAGCTTGAGGACAGCATTGAAACGCTAAATTGAATATGTCCCTTGATCATGCCACTGAATGATAATATTGGGAGTTTATAGTATGATTGTGATGCTGTAGTTCTTAGATTGAACAATATGAGTTAAAATGACTATGCTATCCTGACAATACCATGATCTGCTAACTTTTCTCTTCATCTATTAGTTGATTGTTTTGCTTATCTCGTGCAGGCAGAACAGAAAGCCACCAGCATTGCCGGCCGGGCTCCCTTGGTGAAGACAGTGGCCACAGAGCCGGGGCTGTAGCCACAGACAAGGTTCTGCTCTGGGACCTGGCTCAACTCTGCCCCGCTGCTTTAGATGGGCTGCTAGTGTTCCTGTGACTGTGCTCTTCGTTAAGCACTCCAGCTAGTGAACCAGTCTGTCAGTCTTGTTTGTGCTTCTCCTGGCTTGTCCTGCAAAGGGGTTTGTCTTTTTTGAAGGATAAATTGGAAAAATGACTTACCCTACGTTGTTAAAGAAAGAAAGCTAGTCAAAATGTTCCTAGCGAATAGGTAGGAACTCTTCTTTTCTTTTTTCTTTTTTTTTCTTCTTTTCCTCTTTTTTTTTTCCCTCGCTAGCTGGGGAGCTCTTCCATCAGCATACTTGATCCAGAAAGGGTATGTGCCTGAACTTGTGGCTGGCAGGCATGGGCAAAGCGAACACCTCAGAGGCAAGTATGTTACTTCTTTCCAAGTCATCCCCTATAGTTGGGGTCTATAGGACGATACATTTAGTGCTGTTTTATCACTGGTGCCAAATTGACATAACTGATGAGAGAAGCACAGCAGTACAGAATAGCAGTAATAGGAACAATAGATGTTTTTAAAACAGTGAAACACTGATTTTGTACATCCAGATTTCCTTGGACCCTGCCTGGGGGGTACGAAAAGGTTTACCTCTTTGTACTTATTTAAGTAGGAGGAAATAGATGATGAACAACCTTGTTTCTGCAAGGTAGAGAAATCTATCAAACTTGGTTGTGAGGCTTAGCAAGGAAAGAAGGGTTAGTGGTTTTTTTTTTTTTTTAGTATCAGTCTCTTTAAATCTTTGGTGCATGTAGGAAGAGTAATGTTTAATGGTTATGTGAGAAATAGACAATATGAAAAGAACACATTTAGATTTAAGCATAGATAATAAAAACTGAACAAAATAACTATTATCTATGATGCCAATTTTCAAATAGTCTGTAGAACCTTTTAAATTTTTGTGCAGGTGACAGGATGAGAAGTTTCTCTGGAGGAAAAAAAATAAAAAGGTCTGTTTTGAGAGTATCTTCCTAATAAATGGTTTCTGTTATTAGATATACATTAAGTGTTAAGGAAATAATCCAAAATCAGGGTTAAAATGTGGACTTTATCTGAAGTTTCTCAAACCAGCAAGTATAGTCAAGGAGTCCTGAATTAATGTTGATATCTAAAACTTGTGAAAATACTTGAACATTCTTACCTGCATCTCCTGGATACAGATTTGGCTCAAGCATGTCAAGTGATCCTGAAAGTTATGGATGTTTTATCAGAAATACACAAATTCATTGGTATCAGGCATGAGGAGTTTCGTAAGTGTGTCTTTCGTCCATCTTCAACTGGTTTGCTGACTTCTTTCAAATGACAACTTTGAGTAAATCAAGCAGATCTGTTGTGGACAAAGACACCTCATTCCCCACGGGCATAGCAGAGACCTCCGTCACCCATGGGCGTTTATGGGCTCAGCCAGAGCTTTGCCTAGGCTAGAGTCTGAATAAAAGTCTGTTTAGATGGAATACGTGAATCTTCACTTTCTGAATTCTCATCTACACAAAGCAGCGGGTCACACTTCCAAGACTGATTTCGGATCATGCAGTACTTCTGTCTTAAAAACAATCCTTCGTTAATGAATGTTTGTGTGCCCGTAGAAGACATAACACAAAGTCAGTATCTTGCTTATGACTTAGACCTATCTATGGATAAGTTATAAAAGGCAAAGCACAAGGTTGAATCTGTGCAGATTATGTCTACTAACATGATACTGATAATCAATCTGTGTTCATTTGTCCTAGATGAATATGCGAGTAGGGTTGGGCTTGCTGTGTCTTCCACCAGTGTCTTGAATGTCCTGGTATCCTTTGCAGCCCTCTGTTCTTCCAAGTATATTGAGATTATATTACTCTAGAAGTTGTCAAGGACAGGTTGGCTTTCAAGGTTTGTTGAAAAAGGCCTCAGACATGGCAATGCTAATGAGAGCAATGCTTGAGGACTGAAAGTAATTATACGTAAAACTGAACAGTGAAACTGCAAATTGGACAGTCCACTTTAATATGATATTCTCCAAGCTAAACTTGTTAATGAACTGAAAGATAGAAATTATTTGGTCTTAAAATCTGAATGAAAAAGTGTGGTGTGGTTTGACCGGGTTGTTAAATCAGGTGCTTTGTTTGAGAAAAAGAACAAGTAATCTGTGGATCTTCACTGCTGTAGGTTTATTTATTTATTTATTTCAGCAAAATTGTTCATGTTATGTTCTTAAACATTCTTAAGAAAAGGTGAGAGGTGTTTTCAAAAACTGTGATCAATGGTATTTCCTCAGCCATCCACTCCTTCCCCTCCCCCCCGCCCCTTCAGAACAGGTTGAATTAAATTCTGATGACTTTTAATTTCACTTGGTCCTGAGAGTGTGGCTTTTAAAAGCTGAAGAGCTTAGCTCTTGTGGGGGTAGTAAGAGAAAGGAATTAAATATATCTGCAGTCCTCTGAACTGTCTTTGCCCGGTACATAAGCTGTCTCTTGATCTATCTTGAAGAGAGAAAGCTTACTTACATTGCAAGCAAAGCTTGTAAGGATTGCTTATGTGCTATAAAATGTCTGGAAAATAACTACATTTAACTATATTTTAATGTAATTTATCAAGAAAATGCAGAATAAATTTTTATTACTTTGGTAGTTCTGCTGTGTGTAGAAGGTTCCAAGATGGTTTCTAGTGACAGTGAAACTTTAAATTTTTCCTGTCAGTAGCATTGAGGTAAATGATGCCATGTAACAGGTTGCTCTGTGAGCAATAAGAATAAAAAAGATAATTTTCCTACAGGCATGTGCTTAGTCTTATCTCCTTCACCACCCTGTGACACTTGTTCAACTTTTGCTCCCCTGTTCCGCTCCCTGTTGCTGGTGTCTGTGCTGGGCTGGCCCTACCTTTGCCCCACGGCAGGTTTCTGTGACGCCCCATAGCAGGCTGCACAGCCTGGGCTCAGGCTGCAACAGCTCATACTGCCCGGGGGCTGCGTGCCTCATGCCAGCCTGTCTCTCTGAGGCCTGGGGAGGAACCAGTGCTTCTCTGTAGCAGAACTAGCTCAACTTCCTTTTCCCTAGGGCAGCGATTTTTATGAAACCCTCACAAACCTGAGCTCTCTGAGAACATTTTATCACAGTGACCAGTGCCAGACAGATAAAATAGTAGGGCCAAAAGTTATCAGGTAATGACCAGTGACAGACAGATTGTCCTTTGGGAAGGTTGGATTAAAAAAAGAAAACCCTTGAAAAGGCAAGGGGCTGCTGACCCTAGGCAATGCATCCTAATAGTTAGGAAGCTGCTCAGGATGTGAATACTCCTGTAGATGCTCTGAGCCCTCTGTTAGCATTGGAAAAACCTCAAGCCTCATTTTCTCACCCCGTGTTCACTTATGTGTTCACGATAGCAAGTCATGGCACTTAATTGCTTTGCACTAATCTTAATTACCTAAGTTGCACAAAACTAGAAACTGTGCTAAGTGCCCCAACTTCCTATTCCACCTGCATGAGTGTCTTGTACTCCAGAGTAATGATAACGCTGCTGCATTGCAACATAAGAACTGGTCACACATCCTGGAGTGTTTGGAAATGCATGGCCAGAAGAAGCTCCAAGTTTTAGTGCCCTTGTCCTCTTAGGAGTCTAAACTAACCCTTGTACAAACTGAGATAGGATTGCAGAACTTGGTCATTTTGGGGAACACCGTCCCTTCTGATGGTTATGACCTTTTAAAAGTGAGCATAGCATTGAATTCAACCTCACCTTTCTTTTTGAATAGAATCAAGTCATTTGAGGTGTTCTACTTGGTTTCATCAAACACTTCATCCCAGTAACCTGTGTCACTTTTTGATACCCTGCAGAGAGAGTTGTAGGCAGCTTGTTTTGTTTCTCAGACTCTGAAGACAGGTTGCTCTTCTCTGGGAGCAGCAAACCTTTAGCAGCTCTCTTTTTCTGGTTGAGTTTGAAAGGTTTTCCATAATGTCTGTTTTAGTTGGGCTTGATGAATTTCCTTGATGGAGGTGAATACATAGTATATTTTGTTTTCAGAAAGGGAGTCTGGAATTTGGAAAAGGAAACAGTGTTGAGCAACTGATAGCTCTGATGGTCACTGTTGCAGAAGAAAAAAATGGCAGTAAAATGGCATAGAGACTAGTTTTCAGTTGAAGGGTGTTCTATGATTTAAATATATATATATATATATATATATGAGAGAGTTTAATAGCTATAATACAATATCTCTTAAATTCAGCTAAAGTGAGCTACTTCTCTGTAATACAATGTTTGTTTATATAATCTGTAAACTTCCAGAGAATGAGTAACATCCAGCTGTTATTTTATACGTAGGTGGGAGACTTAACTGCAATAGCTGTTTATTTGACCTTGATTTACTATCTTCTAAATTTACTTCTGTTTGCTTTTATGCATCTCAATTTTGGACATTAAAAGATGGAGAGAGAGAGAGAGAGAAAGAAGCATTTTTGTAACTCAGAACTTCATTAACCTGTTCAAGTAATTTGTGCAAAAGGATTCTAAAGCTGAAACACTAACTGAATGTAATTAACTTGGAAAAAATATTAACTTTTAACACACCATCTAACTCATTTTTAGTTCAGACCTTGATTTCCTTTTATTTCTTTTCCTAGCTAGATACGTCTGTCAACAAAAACTTTTGCATGGTGAGTCCAGATGCAGAGTTACACTGTCTGCATCTCCAACAGATAGAATCATTACTTCAAAAATAATGTTGCTTTCACCACTTTCTGGATCTTACTTGGCTGCTCATGTCTTGCCCCTCTTCTTGGCTTTCCTTCCTCTGCCATTCTAAGATGCCAAATCAGCCAAGTTACAGCAGTTGGAAACTTCTCTTAGGCTCTGTGCTTGGTCTCCTTCACAGCATTTTTTTCCATGAAGCTCATTTGCACCAAGGTTTTTGGTGGCCTCTTTTTGCCCTACTTGGGAAGTCACATTCTAGTGTATCTCTCAGGTTTTCTGACTCTTTTTCTGAAAAGAGAACAATTGTCCCCAGTTTGCATTTTGAGATAGCTTTGTATTTTGAATGGTAGGACATTGGTCAACAGTGTTTGTAATAAATACTGCATTTATTACTGCATTTGTAATAAATAAATTTGTAATAAATAAACGACTTTGTAGTGCTACTTACTAACTTATAAACAGTGAGAAGGTAAGATTAGCTGCTGACCCTAACACTTGTGAGATGAGGCCTTGTACTTGATGCAAAACAGGAATTGACAGCACTAATTTAACACTGGAAGAACTTGAGGTACAACTGGGTTTTCAATTTTGGGATTTCTTCCCCCTCCCCCATTGGAGGGCGAAAGCACTTTTTTTTTTTTTTTTTTTTTTTTGGACCTTCTCACTAAGTTTTAACAAATTCAATTTAAAAGTTGAAAAGTTGTACTATGTATCTTCAAAAGAATAGAGAAGTAATATTTACATCACCAGAATGTGTTTGTAGCTTCTCTGACCTTAAAAGATAATGGCTTTTTGTTTGTGACTTGTAAGTTTTCTTATCACTAAGCATGAACTTTCCTCAAGGCATGCTTCAGTGTAGCAAGTTCTGAAATAAAATGGCCTTGTACACTGAGTATTTGCAACATGGGTAACTTGTGTCCTTGATCTTTTATTTATTTATTTATTTATTTATTTATTTATTTATTTATTTTTGACGTTCAGTTAAAACTAAGAGCATTGAATTTAATTCAGTGATTTTTTTCACTGTTAATGATTCCAAAAAGTTCGGAGGTTATTTTATGTTTCTGTGCTTTTGTTTTGTTTTTGTTAGAGGTAAAATTCTGACATTGAAGTTGAATGAAGATATCACTAATATAGTTAATACAAAATTATTCACCTATTTGTCTTTGCAATACTGGAATAGTAATCGGGACTATACATTTACATTTGAGGATTCATTGCTTAAAGTTATTTCACTGTTTTTATTTTGCTTATTTTGTTACTAAAAACTTACCCCAGATCAGTAACTGCACGTAAGTGGACGTTTAAGTTTTGATCCACTGATGAGTGACTTTAAGCTGCAGTAATATATGGTAAGATGAAGTATTTGCATAAAGTCACCACAGAAGTATTCTTCTTTCATGAAGTTTCCAGCCAAGTTGATCCGTTTTTGTCTGGGGTCATAGCTCCAGTTAAATCAGTCCTGGACATGCCAGTGTTGGCTGTATAATCACGCTTTGTTCTCCTCATAGCTACTAAAATCTGTGTTTTGGCAGGTGTGCTATTAACTCGGAGCTGATAAGACAGCCCTCCCTCTCAAAAATGCAGGAGTAGCTGTTCGTTATTGTGGTTCTTTACTGGACAAATTAACCCTTGCTAATGATTATGTTTTAGTTCTGGGTATAGGAGTAGTTGCTTTGTGTGTGTTTTTGCTTTTTTTTTTTTAATTTGGAATTAGATATTGTTGCTGTTCTCTGAAAGTCATGACATTTACGTATTTACATAAAAAAGAAAAAACTATTTTTTTTTTAACTGATATGTGTTGCAGTAGTTTCTGGATCAAAGGAGCCATCTTTCCCTTCTTTTTTTTCTCTTCTCCAGAGAAAGGGCATGCTGTCAAATTTTGTGGAGTCCTAAGTTTTCATTTTAAAGCATATGTTTTGCCCTTGTTAATAAAATTTTAAGTTCTTAGCCCATCTGTATCATGCGTTTCTCTTCCTAAACTCAGGGATCGAAAGCAGCAATCCTTTTACCATCCGCTTTTCACTGCATTGCCATCCTTTCCCCCACCGAATTATGTAAGATCTTGATTCCTTCCCCCCAAGTTTTGTGACATCTTGAGTTGGACAAAAAAATTAACTGGTCGATCTCCATTAGCACTGCTGTATAAAAGAAACTAGTTCGGTTTTAATTCAAAACTGACAGCCTAGGTCATAAATCTTTATGGAATACAACATATTGAAATTCCTCACAGAAATTATATTTAAGGAATTTCATGTTAACTGATGCGTTGCTTGACCCCGCATTCATAACCAGATCTTCATGAATTCCTGAACTAACTTTTCATAGCAATCAGCATCCTCCAAGAGGCAGAGAATTTTTTTTTCTCTTCGGTTTAGTCAACTGGTTCTTTTCAATAGTATATTTAATGAAAAGTGATTTTGATAATGGAAGAAGCAGCAAAGCTGTCTTGATTTTTTTACATCAGTGAATAAAAGTAGGTGTAATGGGATTAGATGCATTAATTCTAAAAGCTGCCTGACTTTTCACTTACAGTAACACACTCTGTCTTGGTTTAGCAGCCAACTGCTCTTGGAGCTTTCTTGCCTCTCTCCAAACACAGGTTCTGCCCCCTCCTCTGGGTCAGTGGCATCAACTCACCTCTGGCCTCATACTTAGTTGATCTGAGTTAGATCAGCCAATAAGTCTGGCAGGAAACTATTCTAAACTGTTTTCTTTCCACACTTAATTTCTCCTGAGCTGTCTTTCAAGGCTGCCTACCAGCCTAGATGCTAGTATCAGTGCAGAGAAGAATAATGGCTCTGAGGATGAGTGCAGAGGAGGTTCAGTTGTTTCAGTAACTCCTTTAAAAAGTCAAAGGTAAGCAAAGAAGAAAGAGCTTAGAGCTCACTTAAAAAACTAATTGTGGATGTTTCAGTCCTGCCGCTCCCCCCCCCCCCCAAAAAAAAAAAAAAGAAAAAAAGTTTCTGGTAGATGTAGTGTACCACACCATTTTGAGTCTTAAAACCAAGTCTCAGTGGTGACAGATTTCCATACAAATGTAAAAGTATGGAAGAGTTACAATAGTCAAGTAACTTTTCTAAATGTAAAATTTAAATAGCAAAACTAATGTTAGTATTTCTTTAAAAAGGGCATTTGACATGTAAGCAGCTTTTTTTATGCAGCACCCAAATCCTACATTTTCTGAATGTATTCATATATATATATATATAATTAGAAGACCTTACTCCTGTTACTTTCTCTGTTGGCATAATAGGAAATTCTGGTGTGTTCTGCAGAGCTATCTGAACAAATTCTGTGCAAATAAAGCACAGATTGCAGGCAGTAAAATAACTCACAGCATCTGCAGCCCATGCCAATAACTTGTTAAAACTGCTTCTTTCTCTCAAGTTTCCATTTGCCCGAAGTTGCTTTAATAATGGTTATTAAAGAAGTGTAGAGGGAGTGAAAAATGGTGATGCAAGTTATGTTGAAGCTGTTGAAATCTCTTGTCTGTCTTCTCCGTTTTTCCTTTCCTCTCCCTACTTCCAGGCGGTCGGGTGACACTGTTTTTTGTCATTCTAGTGCTTTGACTGTTTCCTTGTGCCACATGTCTCGCTATGGGATGTGGTTTCTTGTGGGGCTGGTTTGTGTTTGTCAATTCTTGCTATCAAGGATTTTTTTTTTTTCTTCTTCTGACAGGTCTCACCATGTTTTAACTTTCTAGTTGGTTGCACTTTGTTCAGGTTTTTGAAAATATATTGCCTTGAGTGAGGTAGGATTTTAGAGGAGTTTTGTTTAGTTTTTCAAGCTAGAAGTTTTTAAATACATTTAAGGACTATCTGTTGTGAATCACTTCTAGTTTTGTATGGAAAAATAAGAAAGCCTGATGTCTGCTGTGACTGGAGGCAGGAGATGGAGGAGCACAGTATTGCAATAGTAAAAGGTAGAGAAATGCCTCTTGTGTAGATAGTGGCTGTTTAAAGGATGAATTCCTTTGGTGCTGATCTCTAGGTTCAATCCAGTGAGATAAATTTAATCTGACAGATATGTTTACAGAGATGAGGTTTTAGCTCTTGCTGGTTATTATCCTGAAAACTCCCAGGAGGAAAGCAGGATGTCCAAGCACCAGTGCTGGTACAAGCTGTCCTCTGAGCCTGGAGTATTATGAAGTGAAACTTTTGAATTACTTGTGGTCTTAGGGTTTCAAGAATTGTGTCAAAGGAAAGATTGTATTAAATGGGGCTATGGCATTGGTACTAATGTTGGAGAAATATAGTGGATGTGTGTATATTTTGAATTAATGTATGTAGATGTATATTCTGTATATGGATGTATATTCTTAATAACAAAAAGAGAACTGTAAAGCTACAGGAAATAATCATGTGTATTAGAAGAGTAGCACAGAAGATCCTAGTGCTAGGTGGAAGTTTCTTGGGTAAGCTGCTAAGTAAAAGCTCTGCCTCTCTCAGGCTTACTGCATATACTGTTCTTCAAGATGTGTACATTCTAAGGAATTAGTGGGAGAGAAACTGGGGCAAGAAAGTGAGCTTTTCGTATAACGTTGTGCTTCGAGCAAAAATGGTTGCTATTTAAACAAATGCTTGCAACTTCTTTCCAGGCTTTCAGCCTCGTACTTAAGGTAGCATGGGAATGTAGTCCTCATCGTGCCTGAATTTAGGAGAGCACAAAATTGTGCCCCAAAATTTGATATGTTCTTTCCCATTTTTTTTTTCCCACATACTGTCCTGAAATGTGTCCCTACGGGATAACACTCAATGCCTTCAAAATAAGGATCGAGTCCCTTCTCTGCATTTCCATAGTAGTTTAGCTTCTCTCCTGTTCCATACACATGGTTTTACCTTGTACTAGTGTCCTGCACTCAACCTTCAGTTCTCTCTGTCTTTGAATTTGACATCTCATAATCCTTTTTGGGGGGAGGGGCGGGGTAAGTAAGTAAAATTTTAACCCAAACCCATAGACAAAGGGAATGGAGCAGGGAAAGCAAGTCTGGTTCAAAAATCTGTTCTGTTGCTTTGCTTAAGATGCTGTGGCTGGTGTCACCTTTGGCACTCAGCAGCTCCAAGTGTTCGTACTCTGTGGTTTCCAGAGAAGAGGGAATCCAAAGATGGAGTGAGGGAAAGGGAGAAAAAGGTAGGAAAGGGAACGATGCAGGAAAAGGAGACCGAGAGCACTTGGAAGGAGTTTTCCTGCGATTCTGCTCCTTGCCTAGCCCCATTCTGCGCCCTCCCTGGCCAGGAGCTGCTGTTGCCTGGGAACAATAGTGGTTCTGTAGATGTTGCCGATTTTGTTTTAGTTAGGGAGGAACACAGAATTGGAAAGCACCATCTGGCTCGACAGACCCAGTTCCATCACAGTCTTGGGTAACTGCGTGATAGTTTTGGTTTTAAAATGTGCATGGAACATCTTATCTGCAGAGTGTTACACCATAAAAGGCTGGCAGTATGTTCCAAAGTTTGTGGAATAAGACGCCAGCTATAACTATAATAACATAGAAAAAGAGGAGAAAAGATTAATGCTGTTGCTAGGCTTGATAAGAGTGTATGTTGAATTTTATGTAATCTTTTGAGGAGCAAGCTGTGCTGTATACTGCAGAGGAGCACCAAAAGTGTGCAGGAGAAAAGAGGCAGTGCCTTGCAATGGGATATGAATCTTACGTGCACAAACACACCCATAGCCCCAGATCTAGAAGTGGGTTTAATTATGAGCATGCGAGTAAGACAGATCAGCCAGGGCTACACTGTTATTGAAGCACCAGTGCTTTACACCTATGTCCTGCTTCTAGCTCCGGCTAATTTCAGTTCTCGTAACTGTTCTCAATCTTTGCTTAGCCTAGCAAACAAGCCAAGCTTTTCTAGCAAAATAACACAGACATTTACAGCTTCCTAATTATTCTACTTCCATTTTCCTCATCTGCCCCAATTTAAGTTCCCATTCTTGAACATATATGTGCAGCTTTATTTATCTAGTATTTCATTTGAGGTCTTAATGCTTCCCTGTTTCTACTAAAAAATGCCTCTGTAATGCATTTTAGATCTACATGATCTGTTTTTGCAACTGTGTGAAGCTGCTGCTTCAGTTCTCCTGCCAAACATGGTATCCAGACCTTTCTTCTTCCTTAACCTCCATTTCTTAGGAGGAAATTCCGTTATCAACCCCTTCCAGCCTTGTATGTTTTCCAGCATAATGATCTGCTCTTCAAAGTGGGCACTATTTCTGACTCTGCTCCTCAGTTTTTGAAACACATCCTGTGCTTTTCTCTGCTAATGGACCTGTGGGACAAATGGAGAGAGATTCCTGATCATCCCTTTGTATGCCAGTAACTAATTTACCGAGTTCTTCCTCTACACATCTTTATTCCACCTCTCTGAACAAGACTCTCTAAAAGGCCCTCACATTGCTCAGGTCTGGTGCCTTAGTCCTTTTTTAAGAAATCAGCTATCAGGGAAAAATGTGATTAGTGCAACAACCAATTTGTAAATTAGCTCCACTGCAATTTATCCTGCCTTCCGTATGACTTAATGCCTTTACTGATTTTATTCTTCAAACTCTATTCAAGATAATATTTAAGTCAGTCATGTCTAGAGTCACGTGAATATGGTTATAATTCATAAAATACAGAAAATGTGTTTACTTCTATCAAAAAGTGCCATAACTTTGCAAATTGATTAAAGTGGTTGATAGTACATTTACGTCTTCTACATTATTAGTCCTCTGCACAGAGGGGTCCATTCCAACCTAAATTACTTTATGATTCTGAGCTACTTCCTTCTTTGACCCAGGGTAAATAATATCTGGATTTCCACCTTCTTTTTAGTCAAATTAATCATCTTAAGAGTGTAAGATCTGTTCATCTATATGGCTAAGTGGCAATAACTTTGTTAGGGATGTTTTTTGACTCTTCATTCTCTGTTAGATGTTTCAATCATTCAGAAATACTTCTGTTTTTTTGGTTGGGGGGAAAAAAAAACATACGATTTTCCTATATTTCTGCTTTCCTAATTTAATTCCTTTTTCTTGTTAGGACTGAATTTATTTTCAAATGTTCTATGTATTTTTCCTTTAATGACTCTAGCCTGTGCTTGCCAGCAGGAGAACATAATGTAAATAAGAACTTTACTCTGGGAAAATACAGAGTCCGAAAAATTTTAGAGTAAACTAGGCAGCGCTGCGCTGCCCCTTGCCCAGCCTTATACTGGAGGTGTGGATCGGCTTCTGAAAAGGCCCTTGAAAGGCTTTCTAAAAGCAGTCGCAGCGAAGCGTGTGAGGAGGCTGAGCACGGCGTTGTAAAATTGCCCTTGCGTAAGCTCCCAAGAGAGAAGAGGTTGCAGAAGTCGCGGAAGGATGATGCAGGGAAGGCTGCTACGTCACCCCGCGGGAGGCCCTTGCTTAGCACTACTCAGCTATGCTGAGCATTTTTACTTCCCGGCTGCTGAGCAATCTGCACATCCTATCCCTGTCTTTCCAGCTACCTACCGGAAACGGAATCACTAAGAAACCTTGTCCCTTGGTAGGATGAAACTTGGCCACGCGCCAGTTGTTACCTTTTGCAAGACTGGCTGTTTTTGGTTTCGGTCACATTGACTGATGAGGAATGTCAGGAATTCTGCTGAACATGTCTGAAATGGAATAGAAAACAATAGGTCTTTCATTCAAACCTAAAGGAATAAAGACTCTTGCGTGAATTTAACTTGTTCTACTAGTGCTGACTGAGGAGCTCTTAGACTCTCTGTAGGATTTGGGCCCTCATTTCTACTCCACTATGTAAAGAAGCTTGCTGAAAAAGGAATTTGTGTTCTACTATTTTATTTGGATTTGACATTAGTTTTTGAAATACCTGTAACAGTGTAATTCATGTCTACCAGCAGAAATATTTTTTTTTGCAATCACAACTAATATGCTATCAGCTTTTTCATCTGCAAAGCAAGGTAATTCTTCACATTTTTTTTCTTAGTGGGTTCCCTTATGCTATGTTCTGTTGTGTATAGAGTTGGAAATCAGTGACTCTTGTTATTTGTAATTTGACCTTTAATCTCTGTTCCTAGAGATCATTTTAATGGAATGTTAAAACTAAGAGTTACTACCATCGACAGGGACACTAGAAACAAAATATGGGATTAAGATTTGTGTTAATAAGGTCACATTGATTCTTTCTACCTGTTATCTTTCTCCTAAGACAGGATTAGCCAGTTCTTGTTTCTTCCTTTAAAGCCATTTTATAAAGCTGTGTTACAACATTGCCAATAATAAGTTAGGATCAAGTCAGACAGAAGCAAATGCACATTGTAGAATGCTGCACTAAAATAGATGATTTGCTCTTTAGCTACCATGCAGTTACAGTGGATATTAACCTAACATAGAATGGATGAAAGACTGGTGTTCCCTTGCTGACTGTAAATGCTTGCAGCAAGTTTACTTCTCTGATATAGCCCCCCAAGCTCTAGTGATCTGTGACTCGGGATTTCCTGAACCTAAATCCACCTTTTGATGGAGTGCTCTTGATGGAGTTGACCTCTGTGAATTTATGTAGGTGCTTTTTAAATCTCTGTGGAATAATAGTATTTGATGCCGAAGAATTCCCAAGTTTAAGGATGTATGTGTTGTATGAATGGCCAGTCTTTGACCCTGGACTAATTTGTTTTCATGTTGCCCATTTATTGTGTTGACTAATTGCAAACAGTTGTTCCCTATAACTTTCTTCCTGCCATACATGATTTCATTGATTTTTTTTCAGTTGTTTCTTTTCCTGGGTGAAAAGTCCTGGTCTGTTTAACCATTTCTTGTTGCTGAGGACATGCTGCTTTAGGCATTCTAGTTGTGTCCTTCTCTGTGCCTCTTTCAGGTTTTGTTGTATGCTGTCTGAGATGGGAAGAGACCTGAATTGTGTGCCATATTAAAGATAGATATATATAATAACATGGTGTACCCTTAGGCATTTTATTAAAATATTCTTAACACTTGTGTTTTTTTTTTTCTGCTTCCCTTAATTTTTTATTACTCTAAAATATCCTTCCAAAGTGAATAGCTCTTTTGCAATCTGTCATCACCTGTGGGCTATTAGAATTCTGAGCTTTTTAATCTTAGGTGATTTATTTCACCTGTTTACTCTGGATTTCTTCTTCTAGCTTACTGTCTACTTGCACAGATGCAGAAAACTCATAACTTGTACATATTTTTTATTTTTATTGCTCAAAATAACTTAAATTGTTAGCTTTCTCATATATTTTCTCATAATAATATTTTCAAAATACTTAAAATATACAACTATTTGCAAAGCAAGAATTGTATGTGAAAATACCAGAACTAGACATTTTGATTTTATTACCATAATTTACCCACTCTTTTACAGTTTTGTTGCTAGAGAAGATGGAACATGATGACATTTCCAATAAAACTTTGAAGATCACAGACTTTGGTCTGGCTAGAGAATGGCACCGAACAACCAAAATGAGTGCAGCAGGAACTTATGCATGGATGGCTCCAGAAGTTATCAAGTCCTCCCTGTTTTCTAAAGGAAGTGATATTTGGAGGTAAGAGGTTTGTCTACTGAAGGCCATGTTCAATAGAATCATGTTGAGGTTTTTGCTTGAATTTTTATTTGAAATACTTCCATCTTCTCTTCGAGACATTTGCCTCAGCGTATGACAATTTCAGCAGTACCAAAAGGCATACTAATTTCTCAGCAAGTGCTTCATCTGAATTACCTATAGTTATTCCTGACTTTAAAATTCGGGGAACGAAAGGGAAAATAGCAGAAAAATGTATTTTGAGAAGAAAGCAAGATCTCCTTAAGAGAAGCCTTTGAAGGTTAAGATAACCAAGTGTTTTACCTGGACTTTTAATATAAAAGGCAATATGCTTTCAAAATATAACATATGATCAATCTTGTAATATGTTTGCTCTGTATTGGGTCTCTGCCAAGTCTCATTGTGCCTAAAGAAATAGGAGCAGCCAGATATTTACAGTTATTACTACAGTTATTAGTAAACAAAAATAAGTGGCAAAGCAGATCTATGTCACTTCTAAGTTAGTGGTGTTTTTATAGGGGTCTAGAATGTGACCTTGTATAAGGAAACAGCAGATCAAAACTTTTATATTTAGCAATTGGGCTTGCAGTAGCTGGAATGAGCAGAAGTTGTGTTCAGCATGTAATTGTTTTAACTTGCTCTCTAATTTGGAAGGTGGGGAACTCCCTATGTTAAGTTTGTGAACTTCTTATTAAAGGCTTTCTGGTACATCATGTGAACAATATGACTTTTAATCCTGATACCATATTTGAGTGGTGCCGAGTAGCATATATGTATTGTATGTAAAGTAATTTAGACTTTTTTTTCCGATTTAATTACATTTTCTGAACGGGGAAAGGCAGTGATTGTGTAACACACTTTAAAACCTGCTGTGCCTCACCCTGAGAAGTCTACATTTCCTTACTTTCTGAAATGTTTCCTCTCTGGGATATCCAAAATCCCTCTTCAGAGAAGGAGGGGGAGGATCATAATCTGTTTTCTTATGCTATTTTATGCATGTTCTGTGTGGTATAGTTCTCAAATAGGGTCCGATTTTATTTAGATGCTGCTAGTCTAGTAATACTTTTGATAATCTCCAAATGATTCTGTGACGCCTCTTTTATGTGTCTTATGGCTGGAAGTGATTTCTCAGCATGTTGTTTACATTGGTTTGAGTTGATGATCAGCTCTGAAAAGTCATTGGTTTCTTTCTTTTTTTCCTGCCTCTTTTTTTCATTCTTCTTTTCTTTTTCTTCCCCTTTTTTTCCTCTTTTTTTTTTTTTTTTTGTGGGGTGGAGGTTGGGTGTAGGCGTTTCCCTAATCAGCTCTATTCCATGCTTAATTACAGGTCCTGTCCAGTCTTGTTGCTGTGATTTTTAGGTATCTGAGGGGGTATGCTTTGGTGCAATTGTTTTATGTTCTACTGCAACATTAGTTTACATTTTTGGAAACTACAGTATTTCTCTTCTTCGCCTTCTCTCCTGCACGCCTCTCTTGTAAAAATGTAAGTATTTAGTTCAATGATGGAGTTCTAATAGGAGAGGTTTTTAAGTAGAAAGGCTGTGTTGTAAAGTTTAGTCCTTCTTGGCTTCTAAAGATTTTCTGCTTACTGCATCTTGATCTGTTCTGTTGCTTATCTTTGCTCTTTCTTTGAGAGAAAAACATACAGAAGAAAAGTTTGTGAATCTAGTAATACTCAAAGATGGAAGTGCTTTTTATTTCAGAAAAATTCCATTTGCAAAATTGAGTAAAGGCTTTCACAGGTCCAAAACAGGCTACGTTTGAGGAAAGATGTGAGCTGAAGCTGTGTGTACTGAGTACCGAGTTTTCAAAGGAGGACCTCTTTTTGAAAAACAAAAAAGCCTACCAGCAGCTGAGGCTGCTCAAGTTTGATCACCCTCTCAAGTAGAGTCCTGGAACCTGTCAGTGCTGGGGCATCTCCTGGGAGTACTTCAGTACAGTGCCTTGCAGGCCACATTTTCTCAGGTGTAGTCATAGGTAGCAGTATTGGTGCTCCCCAGGCCAGGGCTTGCTTCCCAGGCAAAGCCTGTAGGCGTTGTGTTGTCCTTCTTTGGAATACACCTTCACGTTCCCAAACTAGAATTCTGGTCTTTCACCCCTTGGCTTCCCTCTTTCCTCACGTGCTTTCTGTGGTGTATCAGCCTTGCTGTGGTCTATAAAGCCAGAAAGCGCAAATAAGTCCACAGATTTCCAGGTGATGCTGGCGTGTTTCAGCAGTGGCACTTCAGTAGGCCCCACCTCCCTTGTATGGGCTCTTGACAAGGCCTGGGAGCACTTAATGTAGAGCAGAATTAGCAGCTGCTTTTGCCTCGGCTGTTTTCATTTTGAAGTGATTCATGTAGCAGTGCTTGGGAACCGCTGATTTAGGAGATGGATTCTTGAATAATATAAACTTGGAGAACCTAAATTACCTTCAGTTTGATCAGCTTTTAAAATGTGCAAAAGCAGCAGGCTATTACTGGAATAAGAAACAGTAAGGCTTAAATTACATTTCAAGACAGAATAATAAATTTTAATAATGAAAATATTTAGTGGAAATGCATTAGTTTGTGGTTTAAAATGTATAATTCAAGTGATAACGCTTATGTCTTTCTGAAGATGTCACAAGAAATGGCTCTAGCTCCTTTTAAAAAGCTGTTTCTTAGAAGCTCTGTCACAGCATCCTGTGATGACTGCATGTGGGCAGGGGAAACAATGCACAAAGCAGCTACTTCCATGTCCATGAGAGTTAATGGGTAGTTATTATCGCAGATAATGATAGACTAGCACCTCCCAAAAACTCAAGCAGGGTGGGACTAGAACATTTGTAGGGCTGCTTCCCCCCCTACTCCAATTCTGGCCCTTGGTACCCAGTATTTAGACCTTATTTTCATTTAAAAAAGTGCTTTTAGGCTATTATTGTGTCTGTTTAAAATTTTGCGAATACCTTTTGGCACTGTTGAGTACTATTTAGCATTAAAGGTTTGCATTTTGAATATAATACCGAGTAGGATGACAATACTTTTTTATGGAAGATGATTTCTTTCAAGCTAAATTTTTGTCCTTCTGCTTAACTTTAGAAGTCATGCCAAATTGTGTAGAATAGTTTGGATGAGGAGTTCCTTGATTTAAGAATAGTATGCTTGCTGACAGAGCATAAGATTTGTACTTTCTCTAAACGCACAAATAAGAGGAACTGCATGTTCAAAAAACTCCTGCATCGCATATAAAATGTATATGTGCTGTCCAAAGTGTTGAATCCAATATTGCTGGAAGTACCAATATTTTTAAACAATATTGGAATTTATACTATTCTCTCCTCCTTAGAGCATGCCAATGGGTACATAGATTACCCAGGAAATCTTTTTTGGCCACTTTATAAGAAGTCCAGGAATTTTCTTATACTTGTAAACACTTCCTAAACAAGGAGTACAACATATTTCTCTACTTTTGATCAGTTATTAATGTAAATTCTGTGGTTTTGTAAGGTTTTATGACAGGTAAAACTTCATAGATAAACAGTACTTACTTAAATCATACTACTGTTTAGTTGAAATTGATTGCTATATAGTTATTGCTCACAAAAATTCTGTAAGTGCTTGTGTTGTGTGCTGTTTTATTCGTTATTAAGGTGATATTATAAGTTTTTCTACAGTCCTGCAAAAGATGAGTGATGGAAAAATTCCATAGTGTGTTCACATCTGTAACTGGGATTATATTTACTAGTGATAATGTTGGATGCATAGAGGTGCACAATCCTTTCCTCTCTAAGGCTGTGGGCGTTCCTCCTTATGTAGTAGGAGACCTTGATCCAGTGCTGTACAACCTACAGGCAAATTCTTTGCGCATCTGGAAAGGAAGGGCAAGAGCGGTACTTTGTATTCTATTTTTCTCCCTATGCCTGCTCAGTTCACTATTTGAAAACAACAATATGTTGCCTTTTCTTTCCATGTTCCATATAGCATTGTTCCTTGCTGGGGAAAAAAGAAAAATAAGTAATAAAGTTAGCCTTATAAGTCAACCAAGTAAATGTTAAATTTATGTTCCAGAAGGACTAATTCCTGCTTTCACTAAAAAGGCTCTGCAAGTTATTAATTTCAGTGGTATTGGAATAGGAGCACCAAAGTAGAACAGCAACACCTGGAGTGCTGTCTCAGCGCTTGGAGGGTTTGAATTGTTCAAACAGGCAGGTGTGTGTACAAACCCAAAGAAGAAAAATAATATCTCGTTTCCCCTCTAGATTGGAGAGCCTAGTAACGTTGCTGCTGTAAAACTTGCCAGATTTCTGTATCTTTTTGCACCATCACTTTTCACTGCAGACTGGTTGTTCTTTTGGATTTTTTTTTATATATATATGGTGGAAGTGATTTTGAATATTACAGGCATCCTGTTACAGATCAATCCTATAGCATCTACTGTGTGAAGTGAAAAGTTAACAGGTCTTTTTATGTCGTACAAGGGATTTAAAAATACAAACTTCCAAACAGTGATATTTTTTAATAATAATAAAAAAGCACATATTGTGACAGTATTGTGACTGTTGTGAAATGTTTGAAAAGGGGTATTGTCTGAATGCTCTGCTGTGAATTTGGAGTTCATTGTTCCTTGTTTTTTTGTTGTTTTATTTCTGGTGGGGAGAGGGTTGCTTGTTTTCTTGTGGTTCAAACTTGCAATTACAAGTGAGATTTACATGACACTAGCATGTCTATAAAAATGAATCTAGGTAACGTTTTGGATAGAAGTTCTCTAGATTTTTTTTTTTTCCAGTTATGGACTGACAATGTACAGGGTAAGGGCACAAGCCTGTCCCTTTGGGGTCATGTCCAATGTGGCTGCTCACTGTTAGTGGCAAGATGCAAGATGACTGAAGAGGAATAGGTCCATAAAGGCTTTCACCTCTGATATGGGAAATCCACGTGGATTCCAGGACGTGGCTGGGCAGATTTTTTTTTTTTTTTTTTTTTTTGAGTAAAGTGTGCCAATATTCACAAAATAACTGGTTAATAATTGCCTTTTGCAGTTATGGAGTGTTGCTGTGGGAACTGCTTACAGGAGAAGTTCCTTACCGTGGCATTGATGGACTTGCTGTGGCTTATGGAGTCGCTGTCAACAAGCTTACCTTGCCCATTCCATCCACCTGTCCTGAACCTTTTGCAAAACTGATGAAAGGTAGCTATGTTGTTTCTTCCCATCTATTTAAATAATTTGTTTTTTGGGGTACGTATCCTTTTCAAAATGTAGAGTATCCTGTTTATCTTTCCACAGCTGACACATCTGAATGTGTTTCAGAGCAAGTCATGCAGTATTACAGTATAGCACTTCTTCAGTGGTAATTGAAGACTTTTTTTTAGCTTATTGCTCTGGTTTTAGAGATTTCCATTTACTGTCAAATTGTATTAATTTTCATAATATAGAGAATATGCCACAGAGCAATACAAAATCAAGACTAGAATCTGAAGGGGAGGGATCACAAATGCCATATTTTGCCTCGTTTTTTTTTCTTCCCAAGTGCCAAAAATGTTTCTCACATTCTCTAGAGAGAATGACTAATGTCTGTTTCCTTACCTACAATGAGTGGTTTTGTTTGTTTGGTTGGTTTTTTATACTTTTTGGTTACATAAGAGGCCCTTCTATGTAGTACTGTTAGTTTTATTATTTGAGATTCTAAAATAGAGATGAAAAAATACGATTATTCAAATGATGTCACTGAATGCAAGTGGGTAAATCCCATTTTTTAAAAATGGGAATTAATTTAGGGAAGCATTACAGATAACAGAAATGCGTTAGAACTTGAAATACAATAGCAAGTAACTTGAAATTCATGTATTTCTTCAAAAAGTTCTATGTCCTATTAAAAACTGATGGGATTTTGATAAATTCTAGAATGCTGGGAACAGGATCCTCATATCCGACCATCGTTTGCCTTAATTCTTGAACAGCTTACTGCCATTGAGAGGGCAGTTATGACTGAAATGCCTCAAGAATCTTTCCATTCCATGCAAGATGACTGGAAATTGGAGATTCAGCAGATATTCAATGAATTGAGAACCAAGGAAAAAGTAAGTTGATTTTTTTCTAATTGCAAATGAAGGAAGGATATGTGTGCATATGTGAATTTGTGTGATATGGCAGTTTTGAGTTTTTGAATTGTAGCTTGTCAAAACAGTACGAGAAACCTGATGGTAGTACCTGAGGTACATTTGAGACAATGACCTACGCGAAGAGGGAGGATTTACTCCTAAGTTGAATACCAAACATATTGTTAAAATGGCAGAGCTCAGAGGGTGGTGATCAGCGGTGCAGAGTCTAGTTGGAGGCCTGTGGCTAGTGGGGTCCCCCAGGGGTCAGTCCTCGGTCCAGTCCTGTTCAATTTATTCATCAATGACCTGGATGAAGGCACAGAGTGCTCCCTCAGCAAGTTTGCTGATGACACGAAACTGGAAGGAGTAGCTGGTACCCCAGAGGGCTGTGCTGCCATCCAGAGGGACCTGGACAGACTGGACAACTGGGTGGTGAAAAACCTCAAACCAAACCAACCTCTCACATTGTACCTCACCCCTTCACCTGGTCTCATCAAACTTTACTGATGCCAAATTTTATCAGACTTTACTGGCTGGTAATGAGTGAGACCTTATGGATCTACTGTAATATCTTCTATTGGAATTTGTCTGTCAGCACTGAAATTGTAGTATCCTCAATAATAACCTAACACACTTAGCTATCTACCTTCTCTCCCGACCTGTGGTTTCCTTTCTTCCATTTCAGTTTCCAACAATGAGCAAGTTTTGTCTGTATAGTGTCCCCTGCCTGCAATGGACATACCGATGGCTGGAGTTGAGCTATGTAGCTGTCTCCTATAGATGGGTGCTCATATAGGCTTTCCATTTTACTTGCTGCAGTGTTTGCAGCCACTTTGTTAGCTTGCTGGAACTTGCCATAGGGCCTATATCCCTTCTATTCCTCTCCAACAACTGCCCAAATGCCCCTTCTCTGCTGTTTCCTTTGGGAGCAATTGTTTAAAAAAAAATAAAAAATAATAAATAATAATAATAATAAAAAAAAACAGGCATACCTGTTCAGGTGTGTGTTTGTATGTTTTTTGGAGTCATCGGTCCAGACTAAGGAGACTTCCTAATAAAGAAAATCCCATTGACTAAATCAAGGTGAGAAGGAGAAAAGTTGGTGCAAAGCTTGGTTAAATGTCTGTGTGTGTGTGTGTGTGTGTGTGTGTGTGTGTGTGTGTGTATAAAAGTGAAATATGCTTAATTAGAGGGGAAAGATAAAATGAAACCTATTTCTTGCATGCCAAAGTGAATTCATCTCGAAAGGTATCTGCCCTAATTAGGTAAACTTGTTAAAGAATGAAAACATGAAACTTTGACTTAGCAAAGGCTTTCATGTCTTTATGCTTATTTAGTTTGGCACATTACCAATTTTACTGAGAGGTACTATAGAGAAAGTTGTGTCTGTGAAGTATTTATATAATTTTAAAAATAATAAAAACTCTTCATAGAGTCTCTTGCCCTCTGAAAGAGGCACTTCTGTAGCTGGAGGAATTTCCTCAAGGGCTTGCTGTAAATGAGTGATGGAGACACCCACTCCATGGAAAGATCACAATCTTCTTTTGATGAACGTTGTTGAGCAACTTAAATACAGAATTCTTTCCTAGCTTCCTTATAATGAGCGTTTTAATTGTAGAGTGGTGCAGTAGCATTGCATAACTAATTGCAGTAAGTCTTTTTTTAATTAGTTTATTTGGAAAAGAGTAAATAATATGACCGTCAATGAGGAAACATTATTACATTATCTGTACTGTCTTCCTTTCCAGTACAGGCCCCCAGTTTTTGCCTAGTTACTGATCCTTATGCAACCAGCATTTGAAGAAATAAATAATTAATAGTGTCTCCTAATACTTTATAGTAGTAAACATCATCTCTCTCTAAACTCTTTAAAATTATTTTTATTCTAAATTTGAATAAATATGGCTTCTGTTCCCAACACTTGTCTTAGTTTTGTAGTATATGACTGGACAGAAATAGCAGTGGGAAGTGAGGATTTGCAGTATTCGCTTCTAAATACAGTAATTAAATATCATATTAAAAAAGCACCCCACAATACTTTATTTGCTGGTATGAAGACAGGCTGCTCTGAATTACTGAGAGGCAGAATTGCCTTTGACAAAGCAAAGTATGTTAAGCAGACTGTATTTTAAAAATTTATTTAAAAAATTGTTTGGAAGAATCTCACTTTAATAGAACATATGAAATTTGTTGATCATGTAAATTAAATTCAGGAACAGTGTTAAACAGTGTATATATTTTCAACTAAAGCTGTAAAGAAAAAATAAATTCTAAAGAGCAAATAATTGTCATCATCTAAGCCCTGAGAAGCAGAATTTGGCTCAGGGCTAACCTGTCTTTTGACACCCATAGTTATTTTGGTAAGAATGGAGAGAATTTTTTGCCATGCTTGAAAATATCCAGCTAGTCTGGCTCATTGACTTATTCATGACCAAATGGGAATTGAAAGATTAGAACGTTTGTTTTATGCTTTGAATTTATGAATAAAAGC
>NW_010581634.1:529021-548543 GCF_000705375.1 Tinamus guttatus
GATGAGTGGTCAGTCTGCTCCAAAAAACTGTATCAGTGAGGGAACAAAGGAGGTTTTAAATGAGGGGAAGAGTTTCTTATATATCCTGTACTCTTAAAGTAGCTTAATTTTAAAAGTCATTTTTATACTTCTAATTGAATTTTAATTTCTATCCCGGTAGAGTTTACTGAAATAACATGAAGTTGTACATCAAGTTTGCACATAAAGTTTATGTACAAACATGAAAATGAAAAATTACCTAGTGAGAGAAACATACAGTGCCGTTCATTTTCTGGCTCCTCATTTTCCTATTTCCTCTTGTATTTAAAGTACTGACTACTATGCTTTGGAATAAGTCTGTTTTGTATAAAATATACCCCATAGTATGATGGCATGTCTATTTAAATTTGTGGTGTATTTTAACACATTTTGACAGTTGAGGATTCAGATCATTTTAAGATCTGTTTACCCTTGGGTTTTATGTCCTTAACACTGAAAAGTGAAGCAATTTCTTCACTAAATTTTCTCCTTCTCCAAAATAAAAAAAAAAGGCAGAAAAAAATAACCTACCCCTATTCTAGGAATTGGTTGTTGGAAAGTCCATTTGATGTAATTCAGTATTTAGTAGCTGACTGATGTTATACAGATACCTGCTAGACTTTAAGAAACAACTGTATTCTGTTTTATGACTTGCTTTTTCCTATTACATGAATCCTTATTAATTCTAATATTGATTGTTGTTCTAGATAGAAAAGTGCTACCTATTATATGCCTGAAAATGGGAAAGGTTAGGAGATTTAAGATAAAAGCATTCACTTGTGGGTTGGAGAGGATGATCTTTTTTGTGTGTTAGTCCTAAAAGATCTAACAGCAGCTTTCATACTATAAAAACTGGGAGAGAGCCTCTGAAGTGAAAGACTTCCTGCCTAACAGAAATGCATGCCCTAAGCTGCTGATGTGTGATTGTGCATGTCTGCCTTGCCAGTGCTTACCCAGTGACTAAAGCCAAATGGCTGCAAGGAAGTGGGTATAATGCTTGTGTACAGAATCAAGAAACTCTTTGGCTTGCACAGTATAGAGGATTGTCAGAATGTCATCTGTGCATCTCAAATGTATGACGTAAATGTGAATGTGTACCATCAAAGTAGAAAAGAAATACAACTTACTGTACATTCATCTCATAATACAACTCTTCCCATTATTATTTAGTTTCACTTGTGTAACTCTTATTTTCAGGAGCTGCGATCACGTGAAGAAGAGTTGACACGAGCAGCTCTTCAGCAGAAGTCCCAAGAGGAATTACTTAAGCGCCGAGAGCAGCAGTTAGCAGAGCGTGAGATTGATGTGCTGGAGCGTGAGCTGAACATCATGATATTCCAGTTAAACCAAGAGAAACCCAATGTAAAGAAGAGGAAGGGCAAATTTAAAAGAAGCCGTTTAAAACTTAAAGATGGACATAGAATAAGTTTGCCTTCAGGTCTGAGGGGTTTTTCAGTTCACAATATATGTTATTAATTAAATGTGCACGCTTAAATTTAATGGTTAAAATGATCAGTGTTGGCTACTACTTTAAGTCATTGCAAGGGTCTTCTAACATAATAATGCAGAGGCTGTGATGAGAGTTATTTAGCTGCATTTTTTTCTCCAAAATTTTGTGCAGTGGTGGTCTTTTAAGTTGGAAGAATCAAAAATCAAAAAATCTGTTTTATCTGAAGTGAAGGGACTTAGATTGAGAAGGAAGAGATTTGACAGTGGTTTGAAGATCTGATGTCGTGCTATCTCCGTTTTTGTGCAGAAAATGCTTTTTTTATCACTATCCATAATTTTCCAACATGATCACATATTAATGCTGTTTGCCCTAAACTTGGGAATAGCCAATGAAAAACAACACTTTGCAATGACTAGAAGCTTAGACATAGCGGTTCCAAATCTCGTGCTCATCGCAGTCACGTGTACGATGCAGGAGTTACAATCTTTGCCTTACTTCCAGGTAGAAAACACTAATAGCATCAGAAATGTCACTTCAGACGTTAAATGTAGTATAATTCGAATGTCATAGCATTTAATTCCATCCGGGGATGCAGTAAAGCTTGCTTTAGCAAACCAGGTTTTTGTGTGTAGAACATGGGGTTTGTCTTAGCGTCAGTGACACTTTGAGTGGCACTTTATTGCTGCCATCACTAGGTGGCAGCGTGGAAACTCAAGGGTTATGCAAATAATCAGAAGCCTTCACAAGTGTCCGGGCATCTTGTGGTTGAAGGATTTTCCTTTCAGTGGTTTCTGGGTTAAGTCTCTCCTTATTGCTGATGCAGTGAGACCTTAATGCTGCACCGACAAAACTCCAACCAGTCATAGTTATCGGAGCATTTGAAAGGGGCAAAGAATGTGGTAATATTTAGGGTACACTTTTAGCGGTAATAAAATAAGTTTATTATTTCATACTTAAAAACTATAATTATAAAGAAGTCACGCTGCAGTTTCACAGATGTTACTGTATCTCTTTAGCCTTTCCTTCCCTCTCTGGAAACCGACAGAATTGAATATTGGTATGCAAGCAATGTGAATATGCCTCTGGTTTGGCTCAAGTTGAACAACTGAGATGCTTTGATTGGAGATGTATGTGAAATAAATCATATAGATTCCATGGAGCTGTAAAATCATACTGCTTTGGCTTACAGTCTAAACTGAACTATTACATTAAAGACCAGCATCTGTCAATGTTGTCAATATAAAAAATCTATTGCTCTATCAAGTCTTATTCATTATGTAGCTTTATCTGGTTTGAGGAATACAGGGGTATAATCTCTTGAATATCCTTTAGTTAGGATGTTAAAGCTGTTTTTACTTTCTCTTATAGACTTCCAGCACAAAATAACAGTGCAGGCATCTCCCAACCTGGATAAGAGGAGGAGTTTAAACAGTAACAGCTCCAGTCCTTCAAGTAGCCCCACAATAATTCCTCGTCTTCGAGCTATACAGTGTAAGTCTCTGTCATTTCAGTTTCTTTAGTAGACATCATGCTCATTCTGTAAAGACTCGCCAAATACTGGTAACATCAAATTCCAGATAGATTTATGTTTGATTTCTAGTCGTTATAACTTGTTCACTCAGATAACAAGTTGCAAGAGTTAGGAGGGCTAGTCTTGCTGAAATGTTACTTACTTTTTAATATTTATTTCAAAATTATGGGGAATGTATTAAATCATATTTTTCCTTCATAACTTCAGGAAGTCATATGTAAGCCGACTTGGATAAAGCAGTGAAGAATCAAAAATTTGTAATGGTAAAAGATAAGGGGCCAAGTTTAGAACCCCTATAAGATGGAATAGTTTTTATGAAAGCTAAGAAGTCAGCTGTGGACTGTCAAAAAGAGCCCAAGAATGAGGTGGTGATATAAGCTGGAAAGACAGAAAAATCTGCCAGCAACTTGGCTTGCTCAGAACAAAAGAGAAGCAATTAGTAAGCAAGTACAAAGCCAGATGGAAATAAAGACAGTTTGCTTTGGGGTTTTGGTTTGGTTATGTTTTTCTTTCCCCTGTTTGCAAATTGGGTATATACTTGCAGGCCTACATTACTTTATGTACTCCGATGCCAGAGGGCAAGTTAGTGGAGTGGAGGTAGCATGTGGTAGCCTTTGGAAGAAAACATTCTATTGTTTTAGCAAAACCCACATTCGTATTTGGGAATGATATATGTAGAGATGGGGAAAAAAGGGTTCCTTCTGGTTGCTTTTATATTCTCTGGAATTGTTCAGTTATCCATATTCAGGATGTAGTGTTACGAGGGATGAAAAACCTGAATGCTGCTTTCTCTGAGGCAGAATAACCTGTCCTAGCAGATTGCTAACAGATAGTGAATGTCCTCTGATGCCAGAGTAGTTCACTTCCAAAAAAGATTATTTCTGAATCTGGCCTTAAAGATCCTTAAAGATCTGTAGCTAGTTTAAGGAATTCTGGAACCAACCTGAAACTTTGTTTAAAACTTGATAGAAGCAAGCTCTCATTTCCTTTGTGGTATGTCTGCTTTATGAAATCCTTTTGATTAATTAGTGAGTAAAGGAAAAGTGATGTTTACTGCGGACAGTTGTAACTCAAGTATTTGTTTGAGCTGTAACTGATACAGTTCTCTGGCCCAAGACCATTGCTACCAGCACATTGTGGTTAAGGAGAGAGTTGGATAAACCCTGTCTTGCTTTTCTTAATGACAACTTGAGATCCAAGGAAAATTAATTCTGCAAAAGACTTTGGTTTTTTATGGCTGATACAGTGGCTGTGTTGATAATATCCCCCCCACATGCACACCCTGTGACTGCGTGCTTTGTTCTGGTTTTGCTTGATTGTTATTTACTTCAGTCAAGAAAGAAATAGCTTTTGTTTTTCTTTCTGAAATATGTTTGCAAATACGCTGTCGCTTTTCATCTTTGGTTCTCATTGCTCTGTATGAATGCTTGGAAGTGAAGCAAGTGTCAGGTATTGGCATGACTCTGAAAATTTGATGGTGTAAATAAGCATATAAAGTATATTTTTCAAATTTTTGTAAAAGTCATAGCTGTGGTGCTCTAAATCTTTGCGTGTGTGAGAAATTTTAACTGAAGGTGGATTGTTTTGAGCAAACATTTGAATTTGTAGGACTAAAGCATACAGGGCAACAAAAGGCTGCTTTATTTGGTTTTTTTTTGTTTTTTTTTTTTTAAAAAGTGCTCTTCTGTTTTTGAGTGGGGATCTCTCGGCTTGACCTAATAGCTTATCAGATCTCTCAGGCATATCTAGCTGAAACAGCTTGGCTTCCACACCCATCTGCACCTGTATTTTTTTAAAAAAAAAATGTTTCCCACAATAATGTTTTATCTTGATTTAACTTCAAAGTGACTTTGTTTCACGAAGAGTTATTTAAATACACATGATTTGAACAGGCCTACCTAGCAACTGGTTACCTGATCACTTCACTTTGCTGTGAGCGGTTCTAATTCTAAATATAAATGTGTGAGGTTTTTTTAATTAAAGAATAAATTAAGAATTCTAATAATAAATCTTGTCATGAAGCCTAATTCAGCTGTTTTAAAAACATCTCCATAAGGCCAGAATCAGTCTTTGGAATGTGAGAGTTTAAATAAGTGTTATGTTGTGCTTAAAAAGCAAGCTGCGCTGCTGAAAAGGTCTGTGGTGAGGGAAGAGGAGAGGGCTGTGCAGTGCAGGCGAGGCAAGGCAGTTGACATGGAGAACAGTTTATGGTGTTGTTAACAAGCCACGTTGTTTTTCTCTTGTCTTTCCATCATAGATGTAACCGTGTTAAGTGGATAGCAGACTACGACTTCAGTTCATGGATCACATGCAAACATCCCCTTGCCTGAGTCTGTTCCTAATAAAAAAAAAAAAAAAAAAAGGGGGGGGGGGGGGCGGGGGGCCCTGTAAACCCTACAGGAAAAACTGTCTATCCAAAAATACTGGGTGCATTTCTAGGTCTGACTTTTATGTCCCAAAGCTAGAAGTATAAGAAGGGACACAGTTCCCTTTCTGAAACCAGCTTGGCTAAGATCTCTGCTACATTCTTTTAATTTTTCTTCAGTGATTTCCCAAACAGATACACACACAACTAATGGCCGAAGAAACAGTGTGTATGTGTACCAGCAAGATGTAGATATCACAAGTGAATATGAACTTCCCAGTGGGGTTATGAGAAAAGGCAAGACTTCACTATATTTCAAGGGTGCTGATTCTTTTTAATTTAAAAGTAGAGCTGAAGTGACAGACTAAGCATTTAATGAAGCATAGACACTTTAAAAGTATCATGTTTTGGTGCAATAAAAAAGGATATGTTAGTTGTTGTCTGAATTGGAATATTTTCTTTATTATGACATAATTATTCCATAGCATATACCTTTTTTTTTTTCCCTCTGGAATTTAAGTGCTCAGTCTAATTCACTTGTCTGAATTACTAGATGCAAAATTAAGGTTAAAGTAAGCATGGAAAATAAGATCATTGTGCAGCTTTATCTTTAAATTTGGCTCTTGTTGGCTCACAAATTTTTTTTCTTGCCTTGCCAGTCTTTGGGGATCTGTACAGTTTGTGTGGTGGTTCTTGCTATAAGGGAAAATAATCTACACTTTTGTTTACTTCTCTTTGTTTACTGTCATAATGGTTTTGCATTGGAGAAAATTGTTCTGTCCAAATACATTGTCCTTAGGAGTGTTTTTAATGGTGTGTCTTTTTTGTTTTTGTTTGTTTGTTTGTTTTGTTTCAAAGTAACTTCAGATGAAAGCAACAGAACTTGGGGAAGAAGCACAACTTGTCACCAAGAAGAATTTGAAGATGTGAAGAGAAATTTTAAAAAGAGAGGTTGTACGTGGGGACCAAGTTCAGTTCAAACAAAGGATCGTGCAGATTGTAAGGACAAGTATGTCTACCAAGTTTTATTCATTTGATAATACTAAATTATTTTGTATTTGTAACTTTGGAACTGAATAACCAGCCAACGTAGTGAGGGAGAAATGTTCTGCAGCCTCTATAGTTATAACTGAGAGTCCTCAGTCCTATTTATTCATTAACTTAGGGACTACTGTTAAGGAGGAAGAGCTCCAGAACGTAGGCTTGAGGATAAAATGTATGCTTATCTTTAGGATTTTTTTTGTGGCTCTGTTATCCTTTATCTCTGATTTTTGACACTCGGGACTTTTGGGGATTCTGAATTGCTGAACATTCAAGATATTCCTGGCCTGGCATTCTTGCTCTTCCTTGGACTGGCTTGAGGAACTGCAAGGATGGCCCCCAGTGGGCACTTTCAGTAGTATTAAGTAAGACCGACTGACTTTGCATCCATGAAGCACTATCCACATTAGAAATATTATTCACACCGACAAATGTAGGATAAAAAAATGACTTTTTTTTCTTCGCCCAATTGCTAAAAATAGGAGGTTAGGAGTTTTCTGAAGCAAGAGATCCTGTCTTTTCAAGCCTATATAATTCCAATACCTTTCTTCTGAGATATCCACTGATTTACTTATGGCATTAGTTGGTTCAGTTCATCTATTTAAACTGGCTTAGATGATGTTTTTGTATGCTTGAAAGTCACTCTATGTAATTTATTTCCAGTATTTATTGTTTTTCTTTGAAACAATTAACCTGATATGCAGATTTTACGATTTCTCTTTGACTGACTTCTTAGGCCATTATATTCTGAAGTTTCACCTTAAAATAGATATGTGATCATAAGGCATGTGCTGATATGTAATGGTATGTGTCTGCAGCGTACAATATACAACTTTTTTTTTTTTTAACCTTTGGATAACTGTACTGTTTTAAGTTGTATGCTGCGTGTTTATTGTTTAAAAAGAAAGATTTTTAGTAATTTTTTGTCAAAGCATACATAAGCATGGTAGCATCTGTAATAACAAAATGATCATCATTATTTCAGAATAAGACCCCTTTCAGATGGCAGCAACCCTTGGTCAACTCTTTTAATGAAAAATCAGAAGGGAGTTCCTTTAGCTTCGCTATTTGCAGACCAAGGTAAGAGCTACTTCTGAAAAAGCTAAAGTTGTCACATAATGGTATTAAGTCTCCTTCCAGTATTATGAGCAGCATTGCTCAAGTTTCTCAGATATTGTACAAAACTCATGAATGTTGTCTTGCTACAGGTACTTTACCTCAGTGTTTTAAAAAAAATCCCTTACATATACTAAAAAAACAGTGTTAAACTCATTTCATTTTCATTATTAGCACCTAAGAAATTTGTGGTGTGCAAGCAGTGCTACAGTTTTTTTTTTTTTTTTTTTTTTTTTTCCAAATTTTTGAAATGCTGATCTTTGTATGAGGTCTGCAGGCACAGCCTTTTTGGAAAAAAAATAGTAATTTGCTTGACATTTAAATGTCTATTAATTACTTTTATTGTCAGCGGGTAAGCCATTAGCCTAATCTGTTCAGACATATTAGTTCTCTGCTTTCTTTTTAAATGGGACTTTCTCAATTTTGGAGGAGGGGAAAAAAATTAGATTCCAAATCTTAAAGTTGTTTAGGCAACTTTTCAGGATCGATAGAATGGTTTTCCTTATGATTTTCCTATTTAGTATTCTTAGGATCAGGAATGTTATAGCTGTAATGTTTTCTGCCTATTGCTTTACATGTGCTGTACTTGTACAATATTTATAATATATATTTGCACCTATTTTCTCCAGCAGCAATTCTTTTATCCCAAAAAAAGAAAGTTATAACAGTCATGGAAATGAACTGTGCTATGACTTGTTGTCCATAGCAACTCCAAGTTTGTCAGCTGCATGAGGAAAAACAAAGCTGTTTGGACACTGATTCCCTTTCCTCCACACCCTGCCTTGCCCAGGAGAAATGCTTTCTCATCTTTATGTGTACTTCTAGGGGTGTAAATCAAGACCTCATAATTAGCAGTTCTACAGATTTAATAGCCTACTATGTACAGTCCTATGTACAGAAAAGATTCTACAAGTATACATCTTTGCATTTTATATACTGAAATATGTGTTCTATAGTACTCATATTTTGCAGTAGAATAACACATCTAAGTCAAATTATGTCTTCCCTTTTATTCATCATTAGATGGGCAAGACCAGTTTCACTCATTAAATAGAAAATGTCACATTTGCTTCAAATTGCTCAGTTAATTGGAAAAGATTCTAGTAACTCATTGGATTTTGGAATTAATTGCATTTGAAAATATTGTCAAGAACGTATTACAGATGCTATCTGGCTATTTCTGTACCTTATATTACTTAGCTGTAATCCATGCACAGAAATATTTATCTTGTTTGAAAAGCAGTATCAAAAGTGTTGCAAATCCTGATATTTTACAGCAAATGAAATCACACTATCTGCTTTTCACTTGCTCCAAATAAGTAAAAATTGGAAGATGCTTTGAGCTTTCCTACCAATGAAGACTGGTTCTTAAGACTTGGAGGATATCAGGGGGAGTTCCAACCTGATTTCTTTCCAGTTTGCTTACTTATTTAGGAAGATAAATCTGCAAATTGCTTTTATCACATTCTGCTTTTGAGTTGCTAAAACAATGAAACTACCCAAGTGGTGTTTTTGTCACCATAAGCACTATCAAGAGAACAAGAAAAGGTTTAGGCTAAGAACACTTCTCAATCTTGCCATATGAGTCTCTTAGCTTCTTAGTGTATTTAAAGGGGGCACACAGTATCTATCAGGATTGATATATGTGCAAATAAGTGGATGTACTTATGTAGACGTGGCATCATAATAAATGGCTTATTTGTGATCTTAAAGTCCAGTGCAATGTTTTATAGGTGTCTGTACTGATAAGAGACTTCTCCCTGAGGGTTTGGACACCAAAAGACCAAAGCCAATAAAGCTGTCAAATCAGGCCTATATTAATCTACCTCTATGGAAGGATGATCAGGGAGAGAACACAGCAGAACCTGAGAGCTTTGAAGAAGGAACCTCTGCTAGTTCGACAAACAGTACTCCTCAAATGACACCTACAAACAGTCTGAGCAGAACACTGCAGAAAAAGAAGACTGATTCAGTGCTGTATGGGTGTGCAGTTCTCCTTGCATCTGTTGCCCTGGGCTTGGATATCAGAGAGCTGAACAAATCACAAGGTTCAGATGACCTTGTGCCAAAGGATGAGAAGAAAAAGCGTGATGGACTATTCCAGCGTGCTTCAAAATTTCGCAGGAGTGCCAGCCCTACAAGACTGCAGTCCAAGAAAGAGGAAACAAGTATTCCATCCTTAAATCCAGCTGCAAATACTGTGAATCTTCTTTCTATGCCTTCCATTTCCACAAAATGCCTACTTCAGCCAGACAATGAAGATGCATTTGTAAGCACTGTGCTTGATGATTGTGATCCATGTAGTTCCACTGATGACATTCCATCTGAAACTCCTGAAAGTAAGAGAGAGCAGAGGTTACAGCTGGCTGCTGACCCATTTTCTACACCATTGAAGAATCAACCTTTCAATCTGTGTCAGAAACAAGAATCTCAGAAGGTGCCAAATGATTCTTTGTCAAAGTTAAGTGTGTTGAGACACAGACGAACCTTATCCGATGGGAACAATTTTCAGACCACAGGTGGGTATTTAAGAACTTCAGATGTGTTGGGGTGTTTTTGTTGTTTTTTTTTGTTGTTAAAGAAATGGAGAATTTCGAGGCAGTAACTGTTCGCTAGTTGCTCACTAAGTTCTTTGCTACACTCTCAAATAGGTTAGCTGAGCCACCATAACTGTGTGCAGCAAGTCCTCTGTTTCTGAACTCTAAGTTATCATACCCTTTGAACAGTAACTTACTCTGTGGGTATGAGCAAGTTAGTTGTAAGTAGGTACTGATTTTTCTCCAGTATGGAAAAAAACAGGTTTCATGAGTCTTTTCAAGCAGTTTATGCTTGAACATGCTTTTTTTTTGTGAAATAGACAACACCAGCATTATCAGTAAAATAAAGTAAAACTGCATTGTCAGCTTCAGGAGTCTGGGAAAAGCATACACTTACTTAATATATTAAAATACTAACATCATTTTCACTTGTCCATTTATTAACTTCTAGAAAAACAGATCTGGTGTGTTTTGATTTGCTTGCCTGACCTAGGAGTTACATCACATGCTCAACAAATCTTTAAGCTAAGCTATTGCTACAAAATGGTCATTAAAACTGGTTTGATTATTGTGATTAATGACTCTGTAAGAATGGAAGTTGTGAATTTTAATAATGGTTTTCTAGAGTAGATTCGATGCAATGTTCTTTACGGTATTGTATGAATAGAGTCATGATATCTTAAAATTATTTGAGTAATTTGTCAAAACTGTGGGGCTTTATTCCAGAATTAATATTCATCCAGTCATTGCTTGGTTAATGCTCTCTACATGCTTGGTTAATGTTCTCTACATCTCTGTAACAATGAAAAATAAATTGCCAATCTCTTTGACAGAGAGATTATATATAGAAGTTATTTGAGTAATAATGCTCCTTCCTTTGGAGATTTGCCATTAATATATATGAGCTTTTAATTTTTGAATATTTTATGGGAAAAAAAATCAATATTACTTATGGCAATCCACTTTTACAGATGGCAAAGAAATCCTAAAGCTACATGTTTTAACATGCCTTTTTTTTTTTTTTTTTTTTGGTTTTTCTTTTCTCCTAGCTAATGGATTTGCTTCAACTAATGATGTACCCAAGTTACCAACTCTGTCAGTTACCAGAACTCTACATTCTCCATCTCTTCAAGAAAGAAGCAATCATGATGGTATTTCACCTGAAAAACAAAGAGCTATCAATATCATATCAAGGCCTCGACCTTCATCTGTAAGAAGTAGAATTGATGCATGGCAGATTCTTCCACGTATAATTAAACCAAACTCTAAAGACCCAGAATGTTTAGAGGGCAACACAGGTCCAAATGTGAACTTTTTACCAGATACTGAGGAAAGAACTAACTGCCACATGCCCTCATTACTTGATATTGATGTAGAAGGTCAAAACAGAGACTGTACAGTGCCTTTATGTCGAATGAAGAGCAAAACGTGTCGGCCATCCATATACGAACTGGAGAGAGAGTTTCTGTCTTGAGTGCCTTTCATTTTAGAAACACTTACATTTTTTAAAGGAGCACAAAACCTAAAATTCCTGTCCATCTAATTCTTCATGCTGCTGTTTTCTAATGTACTGTGACAAATAGTACCAAAATTATTAAAATGGGCAGCTAATTAAGGAAGTGTAACAGGTGCCTTCTTAAAATTTTCTTTGGAATCCTAACTAATAATTCTAAAAGCACAAAAGTAGTACTTGAGATGAACCTGCCAAGCATATTTCAGTGAGTAAAGTAACATGCCTGCTTCCCTTCACACGGCATCATGCGTTTCCTTCTGGTTTGAATTTTTGTGCTAGAAGTTTAACTTTTGCACACAGGAAAACTGAATGGCCTACAGAAAGGCTGTGTTCAGTCAGGGAGAGTTTGTATAAGAAGCAGCTGTCTGCAGCCAGGCTCTTTATGGCTTATAGAGCTGGGGAGGGGGGACAGGGGATTAAGATGCCAGTACAGAAGTGCTCTTTTCACTCCACACTAAGTAGCTGGTTTCTTTTTGTCATTTCATACTGAAATTGGTTAAGGACCTGCAATTGAATTCACAGTCTTTGCCCTTGGTTTTGGGGAGAGCTTTTCAACTGTGTACATTAGTTTCTCCAGTACATTATAGTGCCTAGATAAACATGTAGGTTTCAGCCACGATATCGATTTAAGAGGGTAAGCTATAGTATTGTGATTGGATTAAAGGTTTTTGACATACTTTCTCATGTGATTCAACATTCCTTGTAGGTTTGGATACGCTGGAATGTAAATATTTGTACTCTAACTTTTGGAAGACTACAGTGTTTGCACTGAAAGGAATATTCTCGGTTTGGGTTTTTTGTTTGTGGTGGAGGGGTTTGCCTTTTTGTTTCATTTTCTTTTGTTTTTAACACTGCACCTTGTATTCAATAAGTGTTTTAAGGGTGAGTGTTTTTTGTTTTTAAGTGAGCCAACAATGCATTTAACTGCATTCAAATTTTAAACTGCAAACATTTAATATTAACTCTTCCACTATAACTTGTAAAGCTTTTCTTCCTGAAGTTGCCCAGCTATTCTTACTTAAAGGACAAAATGAGATATGCTTGACTGTTTTTCAAGGATTAAAAAGACTCCAGAAAATTCCAAGTAGTTAATTGTGGGGGGAAGGGATACTTAATCTCGACAAAATTAAGTTACTTAATTAGGTATAATGTAAAAAAATAGAGTGATTAAATAAAATCAAATGTATAGTATACTTTATCTGATGAAAGTATAACTGGAATTAAAGGAACCTCCCTTAAATCTCAGTATTTGAACTAGTAATTTTTCATACCATTTGCACTTAAATAGTCTTCTTAAATAAAATCAAATAATGTTAGAATAAATTTTTACATTCTAATTGGAACAGTGTTTTATTAAAAGCTTTGTTCAGAACGCCCTTTCTCCTTTGCTCTGAGGTCTTGGGAGTTCAGTTGTTAAGTGGAACACACAATTACTTAAACCTTCAAAGCCAAGGGATTAAAAAAGAAAGTTTCTATTCTGAGACTGGTATGCAGTACACTGGTTACCTTGACGATGACACATAATTAGATGTACAAAATCATGAACTCTTAATCACACAGAACAGAAGACAGAAAAATGCAACTTCCCAGCTCTTGAAGTGGAAATCAAAAAGGATTTCCTTAAAGTATTACTTTTACAAGTATGTATAACCACTAGCTGTCTGTAAAAGCTCAATGACTGCATAGTGTTCTATAATGTTTTGTTCAAAGCTGTTTTTTACTTCAGTAATCCAAGTTAATTGTCAGCATGAATCAAGTTGTGTGCTCTGTTCTTTGACTTTCCTTTAAACTTTAATTTCATCAGAGCAAATTAATAGGTTATCTCTCTCTGTTTTTAATATGATGGGATTTCATAAAATATAGTCAATTATGTAATGCATATAGATCAATTTTTACGTATAGTTTAGTAGCAGATTTGTCTCTAAGGCTTAATTAAAAGTTTGGAGCATTATGTATATTTCAACTTTTTGGGATCAGCTATTCCTATGTAAATTGAGATAACTTGAGTTGATTGTATTACAGTTTCTGAAGAAAGTATCTCTGGCTTTCTACAGAAAAATCTCAGGTGCTGTAGCAATTTTGCCTTGTAAACTTTTGTATTTTTAAGGTGTATATCATTATGAATGTTGAATTTTGCACCCTATATTTTGTAATTAATAGTATCAGCATAAAAAGCTGTTGTCAGCTATGTTTTCACTTTTCAGTGCTCATCATCTCTCTTTTTATTAAAAAAAAAATCTATTCATGTTCAGTGGATAATTTTCCTTTAAAATGGCACATATGCTATGGGCAACCCAGTGCATTATAACTGATTTAGGAGTATGTGCTCCAGCTCTCATTCTGAGACAGTTTAGGTAAGTCATTTCAACTATTCTTCTCTGAGCTGCAGTCTTTTTTAGCTGTAGTCTGTAGTGCTTTATCCTTTTTTTTTTTTTTTTTTTTTTTTTTTTTTTTTTCCCCCCCTCTTGGTAGTTTAGAACTCTAGGCCAGTCTTCACTGAAATTGAGAAAAAAAATCTGGAGAAATGGAGAAAGAAAAAGATTTTCACAATCTATATTTCACTTTTCACCAGAAAAGCTTTTTTATAATTTAGTAGGCATTACATGGCTGTGGTTAAAGGTATATTTATTTCCATGTAGGTTAATATTCTGACTAGATAAATAATAATTTATGTTGATTGTCTTAGCAGAAAACTGAAGGTGCTTACACTACAAAGATTAAGATAAACACTTGATATGCTGTTTTACAAAACCTGATGATTTAAATGTGTTTTTTTTAATTAAAAATAAAGAAATGTTTTGTAGCTACTGTACTGCAAAATGACCTGGGTGTTCTTGAAAAAGATATTTTAATGCTTTCTTAAACTGTGCTTGGCAGTCCTCCAGGGAACGACCAGGAACGGTGGACAGCCTGTTCCTGGAACATGAGAATGTATTGTTGAGCTGAGATTAATTGTCCAGTATGGTACTGTGGACTTGCTTATAATTTATTGCAGTTGGTGTGGGCAGAAGTGTTATGGTATTAGCCTTTTCTTTCTCTTGTGTCACCATAATATTTCTTCTGGTGCTTTTACAGTGGTGGTTGGGTGTCTCAGAGAAGGTAGAGCAGTGGCAGTAAAATTCTGCATCTGATTCAGCATCAAGAATGCAGCTAATCAGTTAAATAGTTTTTCTGAGATGCATGATACCAGGATTTTTCTTTTAATATTTTCTGACACCTTCCTTTATGGGCTTCCTCCCACCTCCCTACCCCTCTAATGATGCTGCTGGCGTACTACCCCCCATTCCAAGTGGAGGGATGGGGAAGTATCCACTTGTACAGGAGCCACGGGCAACTTGTAGTAGAGGCTATAATGGTGCCCTGGAATTCAAAGCCTGATCTTATAAAGACAAACCTAATCTTATAAAGTCACGTCAGCATGTCTATATTCAGTGAGACTGCTTAGATAACAAATATTCATGTGGCTAGTAAATGGCATTATTGAGTCCAGAATATTAAAATAAACTGCCTTTGTAACCTGCCATTTGATAGAAAAATTTATAATTAAGACTTGCACACAAGAATTAGTGGAAAAGACCCTATCTCTCACTAACCACCTCATTTTTTAGTAAAGTAATTAGTCTGATTAGTGAATACAGTGTGAAAAGTTAATGCTATAGATAATGGCAGTTATCTAATTCACTGTGGGATGTAGGTTTAAGGATACCAAGGACTTCACTTTTTAAATTTAGATGAAGTTATTTTTAAATTAATGCAAGAAAGTCCTTATATTTGAGATTCGGCATTAGGATGCCCAAGCTCAATGCTTCTTAAATTTAACAGCTTATATCTGTTCAAAATCTTTTTTCTCTGTATTTTTTTTTATTTGATGCAACTTGAGTTGATCTATCTGGTACAGTACCACAGTCAGACATCAAATTCAGTTTTATTCCTTAGAGTTATTAATATGGAGATTCAGGCTGTATAACATTGTTAAAATAGAACCTTTTTAGCACTGCAGTAGGTGCAAGAACATCCCACTACATCACATTTGCATTTACAGGGTCTGACAACTTGGTTCGCTTGAGGTGGTGAAGCCTTTCATGAACGTCATGGTCTCATCTGTAGTCTTCCAAAGGGGAAATGGGGAAGGCATGACGATGACTCTCTCCACAGGGAGCTATTAACAATTCTCCAAAAAGGTGTCAAATGCAGCTAGAGACACTAGAACTCCTCAGAGTTCATGAGATGCCACAGAATTTTCCTAAGTGCTACACTGTCCTGTCTCCCTTTGAGAGTTCCCACCTGCCTTACTGAGATCTTCCTCCTATCACTCTGCTTCCCATAGGAGTCTGTACTAATAGTCCTGTGAGGGCTTGCCAGCCATTCCTGAAATCATACCAGAGTCTGCATACGTGGGACCTAGCAGCAAATGGAAGGAATAGGACTATTCATCCCTCTCAGTGTTTTGCCAATGACTTAATTCAAAAGTTTCTAAACTCGTTTTCATGGCAGATGAGATTAGGCAGTAATATTTTACAAAGCCTTTTTACTTACTCCTACCTTCCAAAAGTCATGACAATTGCTTGCATTAGGTGCCACTTGTTCTGCCTGACGAACATTACTAATGTTGGGCGAGATGCGAGATTCTTCCTCTGCCTCATGAAAAGAGACAGCCATCCTGGGAAGCAGGTGCATCCCACACCAGGTGCATCTGGCAGCAGTCCAGGCAAGTCAAAAACATTGCATATATTATCTAATGATTTAAGCCGTTTTGAGTGCATGATTCTGAAGAGAAAGGTGATGGATAATGTCTTTCAGGGAACCTTCAGGGGTGGGAGATTCACCAGAAGAAATCCACTCCTGTGGATCGCCTGAAGTGGTAGGAAGCCTTCCTGATTCTGTCGTAAGAGAAATGACAGTGCAACTCTTCCAATGCAGACACCCTCTGAAATGCTGAAGACGGCGCTGGTAATGGTGAGTCTAGTAGCTGCTGTAGTTCTGGTCTTTTCTCGCTGTAAAATGGGCAGAAATTACTCCCATTGCTGCCTCTGTTCTAACAAATAGAAGTATCACCCAGGCCTTCAGTCCTTGTGTGTGATACAGCTGCTTGGTGGCTGATTCTTGGGCCTAGAACAGGCCTGCTCTATTGGAATGCCCTACTTTACCCACTGACAATAATTGCTGAACAGATATTTGTGGCCAAAAAATAGCCTTTTCTTGTCATAGAGAAGCTGACATTGCCATATCTGCTACTATTCCTGGTGGCCGGATCCCCTGCTAGTTTCCTTAAGAGTTAAAGAATTTTTATTGCAATTAAGTTGATTTAGATCTACTGAAAGCTTATCCTTTAGGTACTTTCTTAGCAAATTTATCTTTTGTGGTTAAGCAAATTCTATGCAAATTCAATTACGGTTGGATTTGACGATCTTGAAGGTCTTTTCCAACCATAATGATTCTATGATTCTATTTATTCGAATCAAATTGTTAAATATCTATGCTGTTTTACTGATGACTAAAAGGTGTAAACAATAGTTCTTGTCTAAGATAATGATATTAGATGACGATGTAAGTCAATAGGATGCTTCACAGAATTTATTCTGCTCTCAGGCCTGCAGAGCTGCCATGTAGAACTCTGTCTATAGTTTTACTAAGCATGACACAGTATATTTAGGAGAAGATTGCATCTAAAACTCTTTACTTAAATAGACATTCTGAACCCCTTCTAGTATGTCAGGAGTATTCTCTTTAGTTGCCCAACATCTGTTTATAGATACTAAAAGAGAAGAGAGACTCTTTTACCTGTAACTATGCTCTTAGAGGCTTGTGGGTTTTTTTCTTTTTGTTTTTTTTTTTGTTGTTGTTGGTTGGTTGGTTGGTTTGTTTTTCTTCCCACTCCGCCTTAAAACTTCTTAAAACTTCCAGGGTTTTGAGGGGAGAAGATTGGGCAGTGCTATCCCTTTCTAGCTGCATGTAAGCCAAATACAGGAATCTGACTTATATATACCTTAATAGATATTGCTGAAGGTAATTCTCTGATTAAAAGCATGGTTTAAAGGTCTGTGCAGTATGGATATGTATATGATTAGTGCATTTCAAAAGAAGAGAATTAGCTATAACTTTTGGGGGGCAATGACTGCTGTGCCTGTGGTAGTATTTGAAAATGTTTCTAGATACCTGAACTTTTGCTAAGAACTGAAAGGAGAGGAAGTCAAGCTAGGATGAGACTGGATTACAGTTGGAAAAAAAACCTAATGGGAAAGAGATGGTGTGTTAACTTTGGTTCTCTATCCTTTCCTATCCAGTCAGTCAGATCTAAGTTTATCTTGCTATTAACAGAAAAGGCAAAATCTCCTGTAATCCATAGAAGTCTTCACTGTAAAACAGTTGGAAGTACACTAGAACTGGCAGTTAGGAAACAGAACTGAGAATACGAAGCAATGAGATTAATGATGCACAGATAGCGCGTGAGGGAAATCTAAATCTTATAATGCAAGCTATTAGCTTCCCTCAGTAGCAGGGATCTCCAAGGATCAAAATTGGGAAGTATTATCAGTTCTTGATGTTGTAATAAATGACAACGTTTGTACATGAGACCAATAGTTGCACAGTTCGGAAGCAATCAGTCATTTATCACCCTTTTCCATGTACAATAACCTGATTGAACCTTTACTTCATCTTGTGGAGCACCCCCTGTATGTTGTCCTGCAGGTTTCTTCAGATGCCCGGGGGTGCTTGCGCACCCGTGCCGACGTCCCAACGCCAGGACAGTGGACAGAGGTCTCACCTGGCTGCCTGCTGCAGGGCTGGGGGCAAAAGCAAATCCTTCTTTCCTCCTGCCTTCACAAATGCCTCTGTGTTTCCCAGGTCTTTTTTCTCTACTGGTTTTACTGAAACTTTGTTCTCCCTGTTTCTGGAACTATGCCCAGGCATTTGGTTCAGCATTTTTTAGGATGGATTCATCCCTTTGGTATTTTTTCATCAAACAACTCTACTTCCATAATAGGAGGCACCAACAAGGTGGTTGTTCCTTTTCCCTTTTTAACAGTGAATCCCTGCTGCAAAGAAGTGGACTTTGCAGCAACTCTCCCAAGTTTACAGATAAGTAAGAAATGAGGCCGCTCTTGTGGTCTACTGCAATTCACCAACTACCCTCGCAGCAGTTCAGCGGCTGCTGTGGGTGCTAATGTATCATTTTGCATCACCAGATGTTCCTGTGTGACTGGAGTCAGAGAGCAGCATAAAAGGTTTAATGTAATTGCTTGTCCTGAGGAAAGCTAGGGGGAGATATGACTTTAGCATACATGACTACCCAGTTTCCAAGGGTCTCTTCCTCTGAGGAACTTTCCAGAGTAACCAGTGTCATTTCCTCATCCCAGTCGGTTCAGGAGTTAATATGTTGCTTGGCTTGTGATACCTGTCTGCTATTGAATAAGAAGTTGATCCTGTAGAATTTTACAATTGCTCATTAGCAAATAATTCTATGTGGGAATCTTTCCACTGTGTGTTGTAAGCTGGATTTTCCACAGCACCAGCTTGGGTGATGCTCCCAAGTGCAGCTCATCCATGGAAAAAGTACTTTACTACAGCAAAGGGGTAATTGTCAGCTGCCTCAATATTTATTATATTTCAGCTCTCTCTTGTGTTTGTCAGACAAATCAATAAAATTGAGTCTTTCCTCCTGAATAAAATTCCTAGAAATTTGAACACTTCTTTGGGAAGGCAAGCCAATGTCCAAAAACCTTCAGTTGAGACCTGCATCGTCTGTGACAGTGTCAGAAACCTTGCGATGCTACATCTGCTACTTCACCAATTACGGTTGGATTTGACGATCTTGAAGGTCTTTTCCAACCATAATGATTCTATGATTCTATTTATTCGAATCAAATTGTTAAATATCTATGCTGTTTTACTGATGACTAAAAGGTGTAAACAATAGTTCTTGTCTAAGATAATGATATTAGATGACGAT
>NW_010581634.1:548558-564516 GCF_000705375.1 Tinamus guttatus
AGAGTGTCATAGCATGGGGTCATCTATGGCCACTTCAGGAAGTTTGGGGGATGCTTCACAGAATTTATTCTGCTCTCAGGCCTGCAGAGCTGCCATGTAGAACTCTGTCTATAGTTTTACTAAGCATGACACAGTATATTTAGGAGAAGATTGCATCTAAAACTCTTTACTTAAATAGACATTCTGAACCCCTTCTAGTATGTCAGGAGTATTCTCTTTAGTTGCCCAACATCTGTTTATAGATACTAAAAGAGAAGAGAGACTCTTTTACCTGTAACTATGCTCTTAGAGGCTTGTGGGTTTTTTTCTTTTTGTTTTTTTTTTTGTTGTTGTTGGTTGGTTGGTTGGTTTGTTTTTCTTCCCACTCCGCCTTAAAACTTCTTAAAACTTCCAGGGTTTTGAGGGGAGAAGATTGGGCAGTGCTATCCCTTTCTAGCTGCATGTAAGCCAAATACAGGAATCTGACTTATATATACCTTAATAGATATTGCTGAAGGTAATTCTCTGATTAAAAGCATGGTTTAAAGGTCTGTGCAGTATGGATATGTATATGATTAGTGCATTTCAAAAGAAGAGAATTAGCTATAACTTTTGGGGGGCAATGACTGCTGTGCCTGTGGTAGTATTTGAAAATGTTTCTAGATACCTGAACTTTTGCTAAGAACTGAAAGGAGAGGAAGTCAAGCTAGGATGAGACTGGATTACAGTTGGAAAAAAAACCTAATGGGAAAGAGATGGTGTGTTAACTTTGGTTCTCTATCCTTTCCTATCCAGTCAGTCAGATCTAAGTTTATCTTGCTATTAACAGAAAAGGCAAAATCTCCTGTAATCCATAGAAGTCTTCACTGTAAAACAGTTGGAAGTACACTAGAACTGGCAGTTAGGAAACAGAACTGAGAATACGAAGCAATGAGATTAATGATGCACAGATAGCGCGTGAGGGAAATCTAAATCTTATAATGCAAGCTATTAGCTTCCCTCAGTAGCAGGGATCTCCAAGGATCAAAATTGGGAAGTATTATCAGTTCTTGATGTTGTAATAAATGACAACGTTTGTACATGAGACCAATAGTTGCACAGTTCGGAAGCAATCAGTCATTTATCACCCTTTTCCATGTACAATAACCTGATTGAACCTTTACTTCATCTTGTGGAGCACCCCCTGTATGTTGTCCTGCAGGTTTCTTCAGATGCCCGGGGGTGCTTGCGCACCCGTGCCGACGTCCCAACGCCAGGACAGTGGACAGAGGTCTCACCTGGCTGCCTGCTGCAGGGCTGGGGGCAAAAGCAAATCCTTCTTTCCTCCTGCCTTCACAAATGCCTCTGTGTTTCCCAGGTCTTTTTTCTCTACTGGTTTTACTGAAACTTTGTTCTCCCTGTTTCTGGAACTATGCCCAGGCATTTGGTTCAGCATTTTTTAGGATGGATTCATCCCTTTGGTATTTTTTCATCAAACAACTCTACTTCCATAATAGGAGGCACCAACAAGGTGGTTGTTCCTTTTCCCTTTTTAACAGTGAATCCCTGCTGCAAAGAAGTGGACTTTGCAGCAACTCTCCCAAGTTTACAGATAAGTAAGAAATGAGGCCGCTCTTGTGGTCTACTGCAATTCACCAACTACCCTCGCAGCAGTTCAGCGGCTGCTGTGGGTGCTAATGTATCATTTTGCATCACCAGATGTTCCTGTGTGACTGGAGTCAGAGAGCAGCATAAAAGGTTTAATGTAATTGCTTGTCCTGAGGAAAGCTAGGGGGAGATATGACTTTAGCATACATGACTACCCAGTTTCCAAGGGTCTCTTCCTCTGAGGAACTTTCCAGAGTAACCAGTGTCATTTCCTCATCCCAGTCGGTTCAGGAGTTAATATGTTGCTTGGCTTGTGATACCTGTCTGCTATTGAATAAGAAGTTGATCCTGTAGAATTTTACAATTGCTCATTAGCAAATAATTCTATGTGGGAATCTTTCCACTGTGTGTTGTAAGCTGGATTTTCCACAGCACCAGCTTGGGTGATGCTCCCAAGTGCAGCTCATCCATGGAAAAAGTACTTTACTACAGCAAAGGGGTAATTGTCAGCTGCCTCAATATTTATTATATTTCAGCTCTCTCTTGTGTTTGTCAGACAAATCAATAAAATTGAGTCTTTCCTCCTGAATAAAATTCCTAGAAATTTGAACACTTCTTTGGGAAGGCAAGCCAATGTCCAAAAACCTTCAGTTGAGACCTGCATCGTCTGTGACAGTGTCAGAAACCTTGCGATGCTACATCTGCTACTTCACCCATTGGCAGAAGGCTTGTTTCCCTGTCACAGAAAGAGAATAGGTTCATTTGTTAATAACAAATCATGTCAAACTCATTCTAGGTGTTAAGTGTCGGCTTTGAGGTAATTTCAGAACGTATTCTGACTGCAAACATTTGGGGAAATACTGATGGTGAGATGGCTGGTTTGTAATGTGCTAACTCCATCCCTTCCTCTCTCCCTCCCTTCCTACCACTTTCCCTTCTTCGCAGAATAACAATCTGATCTTTTCAGTCATTTGTTGGTTTTGATTATTTTTTTTTCTAAAGGTTCTTAGAAAGAACAGCTCTAATCAGATCAGTTTCAGAACAAAGCTCCACGGCCTCACCTAATTTGTATTGTCCACCTTTTTTGTGCTTTTTCTAGCCTGCTTTTTAGCTGCTTATGCTAAAATATCACCCTTACTTTCAGGTATTAATTATGCTGGCAACTACTTAACATCTAGCCATTTTAGAGAGAATTGATGCAAATCAAATAAAAAGTACTTAAGATTTCTTGATATCAGCTAATGAGCTGACAGATTTCCCTGTCTGCTCAGAACTGTATCACCACTTTCTTATTTTTTTTCTGCAACTGTTTATAAAATTCATTATTTTGCTATTTCTTGCCCATAGTTTGCTTTTTATAGGCTTTTGTCTTGTGTTTGAATTTGCAAAGGAATTTGCATAATAAGGAATTTGCAACTTACCCGAGTTGGTGGCCTTACACAATTTTATTTCTTTCTCTCTGCACTGAAGTAATTTGATCCATGCCATTGCTATAAAAGCTTTTCCTGTTAGACTTTTCAGCAAATTCCCTGTTTTTTCAGGTAGTGAAGTCCTGTCTGTTTGTTGTTTCCTCCTTTAGGAAAAATTGAGGGATGTCCCCTTGATTTCAAAGATTTTCAGCTCCTCCAGTTCTTCCTATATTTTGGACTTCATAGCAGGCATATGTAAACTTTAAGTAGAGCAACATCTCCATTTCTTTCCCATTCTCAAATAAGTTTTGTTTTCTGTGGTTTGTATTGTGATCATAATATTTATCTTCTAAGTTATGCTAATTGAGTGATAACCTCGTTCAGTCTATTAAAACTTTCAGCTCTTTATCCTTATTTTGCTCTTACAGAACTTAGGACTAGCTTCACCCACTTTTTTTTTCTCTTTCCTTGCCTTTACTGTGACCATATTTATGAATAAAGGTGTCCTCACACCCCTCATTTTTCATCTCCTTATCCAGGTAGCCATTTTATTATCTTCCCGTGCACTTTTGTCCACTGCCCTCTTCAAATCGTTTTTAAAATCCTGCTCACTCAATTAAGAAACCAATGTACCAGATGAAGTCTTTGCCTAATCACTTGTCTAGCTAGGTTTTGTCCCTTGAGGTCTCTGATACCAAAGAGTTAAAACCACTCTGTGTATCTGTTATCAATGCACTGACCTCTGCCATGCCACTTCAGCAATAATTAACAGCCCTGTCTCAAGAGGTACTTCAAAAAAGCACCTATGAAATTGCATTAGATCAATGCATCCGATTTAGTTTATATTTGGCGATAATTTTAAAAAAAAATACAACTGCTTTGGGAGATCTAGAGATCTTGTAAGAGGTCAATTGAAATTCAGTTGCTGAAAACTTTTACCTACAGCTGGTTAAACTGAATGCTATCTTTTCACTTAGCGCCATGCTTGATAAGGTGTGGTGAAGGCATAACAATGAACAGCAGCTTCTAAACAGCTTTATTTTATTTTCTGTGTTGTTCAGTGAAACGAGTTCAAAAGGGAAGTTGTAACCACCTGCAGTGCAAACTGGAGATCAGAAGACCTCGGCTCAAGGCCAACCTTGGCATTTGGTCCTGGGCAACTTTCTTAACTTCTTTGTACTTGCACTGTAGCTCTAGTCTGTAAAATGAGCACAATTAGTTCTTCCTTTTCTGTAAAGCACTGAGAGAAATATGGCCAAAGTCACTGTGTTTCAGAGGTAAACAACAGGGTTAATGTTGTAGCTTTATGCACAGAAAGAGGAACTCGAATTCCTGGTCTGGGACCTCAGCAGAGAGGCCTCACGCTCTTTGCTTTCAGACTAGAAGTTCCTCGCAAGTTAAAGTTTAACTTTGGTAAGGAATACTTCTAGTTACGATCAACAGAAAGTATTTAGCCAGTAATTGCCATGTAAGGAAAACAATTACACAAAAGGCTTGCTTGCTTCTTTTCTTTTTTCTTTCTTTTTTCCCCCTGCTTCTTTTTTTTTCTTTTTCCCTCTGATTCTAATGATTGGCTGAAGCTATTAAAATTTAGTTTTGATTTCTTCATTCATGCAACACAACCTGTTAATTTACCCTTTCCCACAGCAAACTCATCAGGATACTCTTATCTTATTTGTAATAAAAGGAATATATGTCAACCGCTACTACTTAATATGCTGCTCTTGTAAAGCTGCTTTATTTGATTTCCCCACATTTATGAAAGGACAGCAAATAAGAAAAGCTTCCCTGAATAAAAATGTTGTTATAGTTTACTGTCCTAAATGTGATAAGTTTGCTTGCTACTCTTCACAGTAGTGTTTCTCTCTTGGAGGTGCTCCATGCTACCCAGCAGGCAGGATTTGACAATGTGAAACATAAGGATGATGGGGAGTAGGGTTACTCCATCATCTAGACTCTGTATATATCTGCCTACTGTGAGTAGAATGAGAATGTGAGTAAGAGCTCTGAATGGATCTCTAGAGGATCTGCTGATGATGTAGAAAGCTCTGGATCAAAAACTGAATACCTAAAGCTATGCTGTACATCTCTCCCAGTACTAGTAGCTAGTGGAGGAAACTGTTCCTTACTGCCACCACTCATCACTACAGTATCTGCATGCTTTAAAGGTATGAATATGAGACATCAGAACTCAATAAGTTTGAAGGAGCATGTGGTTTAAAGCCTCCAGCTTTAAATCCCAAAGTTTGATCGAATAATTGGAAAAAGACTACACAGCATCAGTGCATGATGTGAAGTGTCAGTTCTTTAAACAAACCTTTGAAGTCAGCTACCTGAAGCAGAGGAGGTGTATTCCTCAAGGTTAATAGTCTCCTTCTGCTGTGTTCACATTTTGACCGTGTAACCTTCAACATTGCTGTGGCTGTAACCTCCAGGCCAGGTTTGCACACAAGCAGCCAGGGACCTAGAAATAATTATAAGTGACTAACAGCCAATCTCTTTTGCTTCCAGGATATATTGCTCTTACTTAGTTGTAGACACAGAGCTGATTGAGACTTTTCAGTTACTTTTTCTTTTTTTTTTTTGACAAAAGAAAGAAAAAAGAAATGGTCAAAGCCAAAACATTTAGTGAAAGGCTGTTTTTAGTGACATTTTCCTCAGAAAATCTGTGAGTCCAGAGACAGAACCATCCCTGAGAAACTAAAATCTGCTTATTAAAATAGAAGAGTCCTAAAACAAAGCCCTGCTGTATCTGTTTCGCACTTCACCTTTCACCTTGGATTTCGCACATTACAGGTGGCTTTTCTATTCTCAGACTATTGTGTAGTGAAGTTCATCACAGAAAAAAATTGAAAGGGACAGATGTCAAAAGCTTTGAATTTTTTCAGCTGAAACAATAATTCCTAAGAGGAATCTTCTGTTTCAAGGAAATAATTTTGGATAAGATGTGGAAAAAAAAACTTAGCCTTTTTTTTTTTTTTCTTAAGAGTCAACATGTAACAACTCAAATCCCAGCCATATTCCAACACTTGATTCCCTCCTGGTCACAAAAACAGATTCTATTCTTTTTTACCTTGAAGCGTTGTTCTGAACTGAGAATTGAGGCACTATTTCATTGTACATTTTTATGAGGCTTTTAAACCATGTAGTAAATGTCTTATGGAGGATGTCATGGAAGCCTGAGATTTTCTGGATTTAATGCTTCACCTATCCACTTTTTCACTATGCTAGCTATGCTCCTTTTAACTGACAAGCACTGGATACTAGTTGTCATGAGACCTGATCTAATCAACATTCAGATGTAATTCAAATTATAAGCTGGTGACATGGATAAGAAATAGGACATTGAGACTAATCTAGTCTCCTTTGTCATCTTTGGTGACTGTCCATATTATGACGAGTACAACAGCTGGATTTTATAAATGTTGCTAAGAGGAGGGGGAAGAAAGGAAAGAAAAGGAAAAAACTCGAGCATCATATCAGCACTAATGGACACGCGAATGCAGTTCTTTAGTTTTGTTCTTTAGTTTTGCTCTTTAGTTTTGCTTCAGATGTGCTGCTGTTACCTGGGGAAGGAAACAGTTCTCTTCTTGCAGACCTGGGGACAAAGTTGAACGGAAAATGTCTGCCTTTTGATAAGGAGCAAGTGGTAAGGGCAGGCACACAGATGTAGGCTCTTGCATTCTTTCTCACACACCTGTCTGCTCTCTCTATTCCCTTCTTTTGCTTAAGGATGGGGCAAGAAACTTTCATAACACATAAATCAAATTGATTGATTGCAAAGTGCTAATGAGAAAAAGAATACAGACCTAAGTGTGTCTCCAGACTTTCAAGACATATTGTTCTTATTCTGATGGTTAACTGTGTCCTTTTAAATTAATCTGTTTGGAAGTAGTAAGACTTCTGAACAACTTAAAGATGCATGTAAGAACTGCATATGCTCTGCTCTGGCAAAATTAGTGTGTGCATCTGATTCCCTTAATTGAGAACTGAAATACCAAAATAAATCCTTCTCTGGTGCTGGGCTATTTTCACTGGTGGCCACCGACAGAACTAGAGGTAATGGCCACAAACTGAAACACCAAAAGTTCCACATGAACTTAAGGAAAAATTTCTTAACAGTGAGGGTGGCAGAGCAGTGGAACGGGCTGCCCAGAGAGGTTGTGGAGTCTCCTTCTCTGGAGATCTTCAAAATCCGCTTGGATGCAGTCCTGTGCCACGTGCTCTAGGTGACCCTGCGTGTGCAGGGGGGTTGGACTAGATGATCTCTAGAGGTCCCTTCCAACCTTAAGCATTCTGTGATTCTGTGATTCTGTGATTCTCTTATGTCTTTTACATTTTTTTTTCTTTTTCCATTCAGTAACTATTTAAAACAGTCATCTTTTGGTTCCCAAGGCAGCAAGCAGGGGCAAATACTGCTTTCTTTTTCCCCTTGTACCAATAGTGGGTATAGCTGCAGAGTGGAGGTGTTTTCTTTTTAAACATAAATATTTGACACCTTTTTGGAGCTGTTTTCTATTTAAATATAAATATTTGACAACTTTTAGTCCCTACTGATAATGGGAAAGATTGAACTTCAGTGCATTCACTTGGCAAACAAGAGCACTTGTTCCTTTAGTAACAGGAGGAATGTACGTGCTGCAGAATCCACCTGCTGCTTGCAGTGATGGAACTAGGAACAGGGGAATCAGTTGAGGAAAATGGTTGTTCTTATGCCTGGGAAGGTAAGGGTCATTTTGCAGGTGGTGCAGTTATGAGGGAAGCAGGAACAACATGAAGTACAAGTACAGTACTTCTACAGTAGTAGAAGACAATTCAGTGAATCAAGTGCAGAACACCTTGTGCTCCAGATCATTAACTATTTTTGCTTTTAACTACAAGGTAAGGATCCTTAGAGAAAAGCTTAATATTAAGAATTATGTACAATGGCATAGCAAAACCAGAAGCAGTCAAAGAGAAAGAAAACCAAACTCCTCTACCCAGCATCATTAACCTGCCTAATGATGTGCAGGCACCAGTGCGGCAGGATTATATACAAGTGTAAGCAAATGGTTTAATTAGGCAAACACAATCATTTTAAAAACATAATAGAAACTTCAGCCTCAGAAATGTATTTTGGTTTGCTATTCAAAGTTCACAGGGATATCTCCCCACTCCTGCAGTAGGGCATCATGTGGTTACCTGGGGGTAGTTCCATCTGAGCTTCCTTAACGCTTCCTTCCCTGTAATCACAGCATTTGTGCTTTGAGGGTAGGTTGTAGGAGGACTGCAAAAGAGAAATTCTGCAGCTTTAGATTAGGATCTCCTCCATGGGACTGCGCAGAGGCAGGGAGCGCTGCTACCCCATGAGGTGGGCAAACGGAGCACTGCTGCCATACGGCGAGGGTGAGGAACCCCGTGCAAGTCTGAGCTATGCGGACCCCAAGCTGAAAGGTCGTCTGCTTGCTGAACCCCAAGGCCTGCTCGGGAGGGCATTGCTGCTGCTGCCGCCGCCGCTGCTGCAAGGGTGCGGGGACGCAGCTCCCTAGTGGAAGGAGGTAGGACTCACACATCCGCCTGGGAACGGGGCCCGGTTTCGATCCCTGGACTCTGACCAACAGAAAACGTGGTATGTCAGCAGGTCAATGTATAATACCACTGCTCTCTTATTTTGAGTATTTGGGCTGGGGCTCTGGATAGAAAGGAAGCCCTGTTTTTCTGTCTTATTGCTTTTATTTCATCTTAAAACTTTTTCAAAGTGCCTCTAAACAAATAATTTGCTTGGGAGGATTTTCACTAAAGTATAAGATACCGGTTCCCTAAACGTGTGCGGAATAAATGCTTCTGGCTATGAATTAGTGTGGAAATTCTTGTTTCAAAATACTTCAAAGCTTTTTGCTTTGAAGTTTAGGACAGTGAATTAAAAATATTTCCTTTAGAGTAAAAAGGAATAAGCAAAAGATGCATAAAATTGTTATACATGAAGCCTAGCAGCTCCAAGAAGTGTCTATAAGCAACTTCTGTCTCTGCGTAAAGGTCTCTAGTCTCCTTAAAGAGAGCAAGCTCCTTGGAGCTCCTATGCTTGAGCTCTGGTAATACTAGATTCATAATCAACGTTTGAATCCTGGCAGTCCTTATAGTGATGCATTGATGTACAAAGAAGCTGGGACTTTAGTCCTAAGAAAGAGCATCTTCTGCTGATAGAAAAAAAGTAGTCTAGAAAACTCAAAGTGATATAAACATTTACTCGGTCCCCTTTCCATCTCCCTTGTCTGAGCTTCTAAGTGGAATGAATTTCATTTCCAGCATCATTCCTTTTAGTTTGCAGTTCAATCAGAGAGCTTCATCCTCCCCAAAGGCAAAGGAAGTGAGAGAAGCAGGATGACAACAGCTAGAGCTGGGTGGAGATGGTACTTATGAAAGAGAAAATGCCTGGTGTTCTTGTCACCAGGATGGGTACTTTAATGCAAGTGAAAAAAAAAAACAAAATCCACCATAGCAAATAAGCTGTACATCTACATTTCACAGACTCACAGAATGGTTGAGGTTGGAAGGGACCTCTAGAGACCATGTAGTCCAACCCCCCTGCTCCAGCAGGGACACCTGGAGCATGTGGCACAGGGTGACATCCAGGTGGGTTTGGAAGATCTCCAGAAAAGGAGATTCCGCAACCTCTCTGGGCAGCCTGTTCCAGGGCTCTGTCACCCTCACAGGAAAGAAGTTCTTCCTCACATGGAGACGGAATTTCCTGTGTTTCAACTTGTACTCATTACCCCTCATCCTGTCACTGTCCACCACTGAGAAGAGTTTGGCCCCACCTCCTTTACATTCTTCCCTCAGGTTTTATATGTGTTTATCAGATCTCCTGTCGGTCTTCTCTAGGCTAAACAGGCCCAGCTCGCTTAGTCTTTCCTCATACAGTAGATGCTCCAGTCCCTTAATCATCTTTGTGGCCCTGTGCTGGACCCTGTCTAGAAGCTCCAGGTTCCTCTTGTACTGGGGAGCCCAGAGCTTCACACAATGCTTCAGGTGCGGCCTCACCAGAGCTGAGCAGAGGGGCAGGATCCCCTCCCTCGACCTGCTGGCAACACTCCTCCTGATGCAGGCCAGGAACTCATTGGCCTTCTTGGCCACAAGGGCACATTGCTGCCTCATGGTTAACTTGTTGTCGACCAGGACTCCCAAATCCCTCTCCACAGAGCTGCTTCCCAGCAGGTCAACCCCTGATCTGTACTGGTGCCTGGAGTTATTCCTCCCCAGGTATAGGACCCTGCATTTGTCCTTGTTGAATCTCATGAGGTTCCCCTCTGCCCAACTCTCCATCCTGTCCAGGTCCTTTTGAATGGCAACACAGCCCTCGGGAGTGTCGGCCACTCTTCTCCGTTTGGTATCATCTGCAAACTTGCTCAGGATGCACTCTGTTCCCTCATCCAAGTCATTTCTAAGATACAGAAGCCAGGAAACTTGCAAAAAACATCTCTTGGGACAAGTAGCCACCCAAATAATGAGCTTAAGTACTTAAGATTATTATTTCTCTTCATTTGAAGAGGCCAGGCCCACTTGAGTTTGTTTCTATGAACAGAATTCCATGTCAATAGCACGATTTCATGGCAAATAAATAAGGGCTCTTAGACGATGCTGCAGACTCTATTCTTCTTCCCAAATAATCTGTTATTTTAAAAATCACTTGGGATATAACAGGTTGTCTCTGCTTTTAACAGATCGTCAGAGCTCTTGTGCCTGGTGTGAAAATGGGGAGAAGACAAGGAATGGCTAACCCTAGAACATTGCTTGACCTCTGGAGGAGCCTAACACTAAAAGATATTATGTTTGGGTTCAGATTTATGGTGCTGATCTCATGCCAAGACAGAAATAAAGCACAAGAGATCGAAGGCAACATTTTGTAGGTATAGTGTAGGACAAGTTATATTCACATGCTCAATTTTTCAGCACCTGGCTTGATTTGTTTGTTTGTTTCGTTTCTTGTGCCCGCTAGATGTCACCAGTGCATGCTGTTCTTACTGAAACAACTGTTGTGTAAGGGACTTGAGTTACCTGGGCGGTCTCCATTTGTGCTGGGGGAAGGGATGTGAATATTAATAAATTGGCAGGTATGGATGAACCATGGCAGGCAGGGTGCAGTTGCATGAAATAAAACCTTTTATTTATTATTGTTTGAGTAAGGAAGGGGCACTTCTCCAATTCGACTCTTATCACATGCTCTTCCATCTGTTCCCAATTTCTCCTCCAGCACAGTGACAGTGAAGAGTGGGATCCCCTTCACACTCCTCCTCACGCAGAACTGGCTGCAAGGTAGGCACATTAATGCCAGTAGATGCGTTTGAAAAGAGTCCACAGGTTTCACCACTGCTAGTTTTTGCTATGGTTACGTAGAGATTATATTGTTATATAGTGGTGTTGACTGGTTGTAGGGCTGAGAAGCGGCGAACTTCAAAGCTGAATGGAGAAGTAAGCAGCACAGACTGGCTCTCATAAATAGCAAAGTCGCTTTTAGTCTTTTTTGCATTAGTTACATCCTCCAAAGGATTAAGACTGGCTCAAGATATATGAGATTTCATTATCACAATTTTCCAGTTAGTTTCATTTTGATTTAAAGAGAATCAGGATTAAGCCTAAGGGTGGCCTTTAAATAGAGAGAGGAATATTAGTTTCTAAGTATTTTTATTTGAAGGAACAAAAAGAAAGAGGAAAATGGCAAACTTAACCATTTTCACATAAACTCCTTTGGATGAAAGAACTGTACTAAGTCTTCACATTTTTTTTTCCTACCAACAGAAAACTATCTATTGTTACTGTTGTGTTGCAAAACTCATACTCTGACAATTTTGAAGAAGATGAGGTTTTCCACATGCTCATTCCTCGAAGAAAGACGTCATAGACACCTCTGTTGGACCATGGTCCTAACTCGTCTTGTGTTTTTTTCCTGTAATGAAATTTCACCAGATTTGACAGAGGCAACCAATACTGGCCAGTACAGTAGGTCACGTTTTTCTTTTGCATTTCTGCATACCGCTGTGACCTTCCTGTGTCCTTAGAAGCAGGTCAGGCTGCAGCGCTGCTGGCAGCACTCTTTTCTCACCCATAAATAGCAAGCCAGCAATTACAGAAAACCATGGTAATTTGAATTGGTAATACAGGCTTAGTATATAATTCCACAGTCACCCAAGAGAGCCAGACTTAATGACTTTCTGCAACAACTATCCTATCTTTCATTATCACTCCTGTAAATGCTTTCTGCATCGTTTCTGAGATCAGTTAATTCTTCGGCACCGTAGTTATTGCCCTATGCCATTCTCTTGTATTGTATTGTTCTTGGGAACAGATTGATCAGATGCTCTCAGGAGCATGTCTGCTGTGAGTAGCTAGTGCTGCAGCTTATACAATGCTGATAGACCATACAGTAATGTTTTTTTTTTTTTTTTAAAAAAGACCAGTTTTCCAGAGCTGTAATTCATCTCCATGTATATAATATTTTCATTGTCAGTTCTTGCCAAGCTTGTCTGCACTGGTCATTCCTCTCTGCCTGTGTGCAGTAAAACTCCATTTCAGCAAGTGTTCTGGGGGCATGTGTCACTAACCTCCAAAATGCATCTTATTCTGCAAACGTACTGTACCTTATGTTGTCTTTACAGGTGTTTGTAGGAAACTTGATCTGCCTGTTGGTGTAAAAGCAGGCAAAGATGAAAACTTCCTTTAAGCCTTTTAAATTAGAGAAGGCCATTCCCAGGAGGGGATTTCAGGCCCTTTTCTCTGTATGTGGCCATGGAGATGAGCTCGGGCTGACATCCCTCCAGAGTTCACTGCCTCTATGCTGCTTCTGTGTTATTTTAGCCAGGTTTTCTCTTACTAATATTATTTTTATGATTGTCAAATTACCCCTCAGATTTCAGTTCTGCTCCTTGAGCCCTGTCAGATGCTCTGAGCAATCTTTCATTTTTTAATTCTTGCCTTTTAAGGACACTGTCAAGTGAGGCTATGTCCTGTATTCCTTCAGGTATTTGTAATGCTTTCTTGTGGAAAAAAAAAGTATCAGGAACAGATTTTAAGCCACAGGGTAGTCTGCAACAGTATTTGCTCCCATATGGTGTATTGGAAGTGCATATTGAACTCTTCTTATCTAGGAGAATGTGCCAGAACTGACAGAAGATGTTTAAAAATATTGAGCTTCAGGCATATCACTAAAAATGTCCTGCTAGATGTAGGCAATTTTACTTATTGAACATTTCAAGTCCTAGATATTACCTGAGATACCTATTTATTTCCTGCTATTGCTCATCAATTCATTCTGTTGGTAAACTTCTTTTTTTTATTTCCGTTATTAGTTAGGTTAGACTTCAGTTTCATGACAAAGGCTGTTCCCGATGCCATGAATTACTGGGCAGTGCTAAAAATCTCTGTGCTCAGTAAAGATATCTGAGAATTAATTTTGCATACCTATTTTTGGGGTTCCTTTGTCTTGTGCATTCTTTAATTCAAGCCCAGACTTAAACACACTTTGCATTTAATCTGATATTGACTCTTTATTTCCAGACATAGTAAACTTAGTCCCATTTTGATCTATAATTCCCAACAGCCCTTGCCCCACAATTTGAGATCACATCATACCCATTGGAAGAACTGGTTTCTCCATATCCATTACAGAATCACAGAATGGATGAGATTGGACATTGCAAATAGTTGCAAACATTTGCAAAATCATTATTTTTTTGGCAGTGTTTCTCAAATGCTAGATATATCCAGGTTCTCACATATTCCAGACTTTTTTCTTTTGTGATTCCTTGCCGTTTTCTTTTTGAGGTGTCTTTTGAAGTTCTTTGTTTTGGGGTAACTAGTTTTCCATTTCCTTTCTTAATGCTGTTTCTTTCTTGCTTCCCATGAAACATTTTCACTCCTCACTGAATTGCCTGACGATCTGTTCCATGGAAATGTCCTTAGTTGCCTGGTCATGCTGTGAATCAACAGCTGTCCGTAAGGTGGGATTTGTCTGCCAAGGCTGCCTTAGACAGCCCAGTGCTTTTGTTTCTGTGACAGCCTATTTATACTCAGTCTGCCAGCCTGAGAGCTCAAATCCTTCAAGGGCAGAGTATACTTCCCCTAGTGCAAATTACCTTGACCCTCTGTTTTAATTTAATAGAATCACAGAATGCTTAAGGTTGGAAGGGACCTAATAATAATAATAATGATGATGATGATGATGATGATAAAGCAGCCACTTTCTGTCTCTTTCTCTCCAGGCCACTGGATGCCCCAGGGCCGATGCGGCTGGAGGCCCATGGCTGATGTGGAAGGACAGGAGCGCGAGGAGCTCTTTGCCGCAGGCGGCTGCTTGTGCCCAGGTAGCCTCCCCCACCGGGAGGTAAAACACGACCTGGCACATTCAGAGCAGGAATTGTACCTTGCAAACATGTTTTCCTCACAGCAAGCCAACAGGGTGCACCCCGCTGTCCTGTGGCGCTGCAGCAGGGCGGCAGCTCCCCCCATGGCAGGGTGTTCCAGCACAACTGCAAGGCCGCAGCCGAAGGCCTCTGGATCCCTCGCAGCTCTAGTAACCTCGTGGAAGGCAGTGCAAGAACTTACACACTGGGCCTGGATTCCTGCTCTGTGCAGATGCTGTTAACCTTTCATGACACCAGACTCAGGTCTGAGCGAGGCACCATATCACCGATGAACATAGAGTGATTCTTGTGTTCTTTAATTAAAGCAAGTGGTGCTTGAAATAGGTATGAGTGTAATGGGTGTGTACCAGAAGAAAATGATTTAATGGGCATAAAGAACTGTACAATAGGGAGAATGAATTCAGTAGCATGTCACTAACTGAATAAGATGAAGACCATAGGAAGAAATACAGTTTCTCTGCAAAGGTCCTTTGTAAGTTAAAGCACATTCTGTGTTATAGGGTTTTTTTAGAAAGCTAATTAAAAATTAGCCGTATTTTCTTTGAAGGGCTCGGCAATGTTTGAGTGCTAAGATTATTGAAGATGTGCTGGAAAAAGAAATCAGATTATTTTAAGAGATATTTTTTTGCACATTCCACATGGAATCCTTTCTTGCAAGTGGTAAAGCCCTACAGAGTGGTTTTCCCGAGCACCTTTGTGTCATATTTGAAATGGCCTGTAATTATTAAATGGACAATATTTGTTGCATAACTTTTTTATGTAACTTCAGTTGAATAGTTTCTTATAAGTTTTCAAAACTTAAAAATAAAATGCCTTGCTTTTCATAAACCTCTTTTTTTAATTCCCTGTACAGTCCCATGTCATTTCTTCCTACTTCTCTTCAAATCACTTCAGTATATGATTTAACTTGTGTGATCTAAGTGTGTGTCACATTAATGATTTCTTGACACAATGTCAAGAAATTTCCTCATTATGGAGGAAATTGTACAGAATGCAGTGAATCTGCTCATCTTTAGTCCAATATTCTCTTAGTACATTTTTTTTTCTTCAGAGGCTCTTGCTTGTGAAGGAAGCTCCAGGGAGACTTCCTTCAAAGATGTGAGCAAATTCTACTGCACAGAAGTGGAGATGTCTCATGTAAAATTATTCAAAGCAGAATGTGAGGGACTAGAAAGGCAGACAGTCGGATCACTACTGGCCAAAAGGGGTTGCTGCCAATATACTAAGTGTCTGGGGCCATGCGCTTGACACCAATACTAACCGACTATCCTGCAACTCCTTAGTCCCTCTACTGAATTTTGACCTGAATATAAATCATTAAGGCTAGTCTGTGGGACAGTAATTCACTGACTGATTAAATAAAGTAGGTTTTGGTTATTCTGAAGTCTACTTCTGGATTTTCATAGAATCGTTAAGGTTGGAAGGGACCTCTAGAGATCATCTAGTCCAACCCCCCTCTATATGCAGGGTCACCTAGAGCACGTGGCACAGGACTGCATCCAAGCGGGTTTTGAAGATCTCCAGAGAAGGAGACTCCACAACCTCTCTGGGCAGCCTGTTCCAGTGCTCTGTCACCCTCACTGTTAA